>PDGT01000029.1:2472685-2483217 GCA_003671415.1 Megathymus violae | reverse complement strand
CCCCCCCCCAAGATCCGGGGCTGCCACACAGTGCTGAACTAATACTAAGCTTTCTGTATCACCGTGTTATCTCATCGCTAACAAACCGTTACACTGTCTAGAGGCACATGTAGTTCATAGAACTTGCTCCTACGATATCCATAATGAACTAGAGTAGCCACTCAACAGCAGGTGGATTGTTCGCTTGTTGCTAACAATTCAATAAAAAAAGTATGACGGATTAATAGAACGAGAACCGGTAATGATTTTATCGCCACCGTATCAAAAAAACCTGACACTCGAGCCGCTCTCGGCGTCTCCTCTATGCGGACGTCCGCAAAACCTTTCCAATACGTGTATACGTAACATTTATTATAAATCTCTTGCACCCATTGCGCCATATCCGTAACATTCTTTCCTTACGTATACACTAGTACCAGACAAGTGTGTATCGGCCACGTGTTATGTCTTCTGATTGCGTCTCCGCGTAGTTCTTACATATATGAGATTTGAAATATAATTGATTTAAGATTTCTTTTAATAGCCTAACGACAGACGTGAAAGTAGACGGACAACCTGATGATAAGCGGTCACCTTCGCTTATGGAGTAGTCAATTCAATGCTGAACGTGAAAGAAAGCATTTTTTAAACTTATAAAAATCCTGTATATTAGATTTATTCTAGACATATTAAATATATCGGATGGAGGCTGGTTCCGTTGCCATCTCAGCAAAAATATTCTCCCTCTCTCTTTTTCTTTCACGTCTCCCACCACTATCCTACAGGTGTCAACATTTTCTTGGTGGCCTGGAAGTAATACACCGGTTTGTGACAATTCACATTTCAAAGCTGACTTTTAGAAGGAAGGGGATGGGATAGCTAGAAATAAAGGTCAAATTTTTATCATTATGCATAAGAGCCATTAGAATTAATATGTGGTACAGACGCCAGCCACCACAAAAGAAGGGGCGTAACGTAATTGTTTCGTTCCTCGTAGCACCATACGTAAAGTTCAATATGATTTGAGGATGGGAGATTACACCACCGCCGCTTACACGTCAAACTCTACCATAGTAGATACAAGTAAAATATAAATATTAAAATCATTTACAATCATCAATAACAGCGGTATATTGTCTATACACCCATGACATTTATCTCTTTTCTTCTCCAAAATAGCTGGAGAAGACGAAACAGCGACACTGCACATTGTTGGAAATTTTTGAAAAGTACAGAAAATTAATTCCGTAGTTGCGGAAGTCATATGGATATACAAATTGAGATGTAAATTACAGTAAGGGCTGCAATATCCACTTTATCTAGGTTGACTACAATTCACAGGCGCACGGAATATTTACAGGCAAGCTTCTATACAATAAAAATATATTTCAAACAGGTACAAACGCGAACATACATAACAACAATATTTAAACTCAATATCCATCCACGTAATTGAATATCAAAGCAATGTACAAAAATCATAAGTACCAATTACTGTTAAAAGATATTCTGTGACAGTTAGATTATAAATAATATCAAAAGTGGTACAGTTCAAATTTTATTGCTCCAGTAGCTTATTACGTGTATTCTTATTTGCACGATGTTGGGACCGCGGACAATTACAAATTGCACATTTAATGATTATTTAAGGGCAATAACAGATAAATGGTTATATTTCAGTTATTTTGACAAACAATTTGACGTCAAACACAAAGGATCATAAGGATTTAAATAAACCTGAAAATAATCCGAAGCGTATTTCGAAGACTACAAAATAAATACCCATGTTTGGACGCTGGTCTAATTAACTTCGCTATGCGTACCGTACCACAACTTTCTATCTCTTGCGGAGTGTCCACTGTCTACGTGTTTAACAATTACATAAAAATAACAAAACCACCATCTGCACACATACCAGGCGTAAATAATCAAAAAAGGAACTTCTAACCTAACCGAATTTTTACTATCGAATAACTACTTCACTACCACATGTCCCATCAACTTAAAAAATTGTAACTAAAGATATTCATTACGTTGTCTCTAATTAACTTATTTGGCTGTCTCAAATAAACCAGCAATGTAAACAGAATTTCAAAACGTATCGCCTGCACGAACGATACATCATTATAGTGGTTGGCTTCACCTACCACAGAATGGAAAGGCGAAACGTACATTTCACCAAGTATAAAATGCTCGCGGGGTCCATCGAGAGCATCAGTCAATAGTAAGAACTCCAGCATCCAAATCTAGCAGCATGATCGCTTTCGTAAGTGCTCCATTACTACTCCATACTATATTTATTACCTGTATTATGTAAACAGTTTTTTCTTGTTAACAATCTCGATTTTTTGGTTTCGCGGCTTGTCTCAAAGTGATCTAGTTTCAGAAATTGTCAGTTTTCATTTAAAACGATAATAAAAGTTGAATCTTCAATTTAATTGGTGGTAAAAACTAAATTTTGAACAAAATTATAAAAGCAATATTTTATTTTTCCCGCTAAATTTTAATTTACTCTGATGCAGCCGGCGGCTGCAAATGTGTTTACTTGTCAAGCCAATTTTTTTAATTTTTTGACAATGGCGCTAAATAATCAAATTAGTTATTTTTTCAATGTTATTTGGAAAAAAAACCTTTTGTTTAAATATTAAAAAGGTTCTCAAGCTAAGGTTAATAATAAACATACGTTTCGTACTTCTTTACATAAAAAAATAGAGCAGATTAAAATACTTATTCCAAACAACTAAAAAAATATTGGGCACATTTTTTATCGCAGCATTTTAAAATTATAATCTCATATAAATTTAAAGCTACTTTTAAAAGCAAATGTATTATATAACCATCAATATTTGACGCCACCTCTACAAAATGGTTAATTGTGTATTATGTAAGGTAATAACTAGCTTCCGGTGGACCAGTGAAAGGATCACACGTTCTAAAGTAACTCTATGCTCACTTCCGTCATACCTTTGTACGCCATTTAATAAATAAGTAAGCCACATCGTAATAGCTGAGAATTTAATTATGTCGATGGCTAACACATTTTTCCTATCTGAATGGTGATCAGCTTTCTTTAAAAATGGAACAAAGGTTATCGAAATTTAAAAACTTCTCTTACTAGAACTTTAAGTAATCGGAAAAGAAATGCGTTAAGAGGAAATCTCATATCATTGAATACCAATTTTCATCCAATAAATACATGAAGTCATTGTATAATTTTGCAGAAAGCAGCAACCGTCCTGTTCATCATCGCCTCAGCGGCAGCTCGCCCCTCCGAAGAGTGGGAGCCCGAGGGCCAGTCTCACTCGGAGCACACCAAGCCGTACCACGTGACCGTGGTGAAGAAGATAGGGGTGCCCATTCCTCACCCGGTCGCCGTGTCCGTCCCGCAGTACGTGAAGATCCCTATCCCACAACCCTACCCTGTTCACGTCACCGTAGAACAACCGATCCATGTTCCCGTATACAAGGTTTGCCTCATTTTTCAATTTATCACTATTTCGTTATTACAGAAATATTATGATTACAGTTTGTGTAAAGTAAAAATAAAATGAATATATCTGTAACATGATTACTTGGGTACAACTGGCCTCAATTATGCACTTGCCTTACAAAATCCATAGACTTAACAAGGTCTGCTATTAATACTTCTGTGCAAAAATCGGTCTCTAAATTTGCAAATCCCCGCATGAGAGCTCACAAAAAAATAAACTTCGACGCAGTTCAGCTAAAAAAAGATTTAAAAAAGTACTCTACAACCGTCTTGACGTGTTTACAGAGTACTAGAAACGTTAAAATACTTAGCATGATATTCTATCGTGTAGATTATTAATTTTCTCCACTTATCAGGAGCTGTCCATCTTCAAGAGAAACTTCATTATTATCTACGACAATTTACACTATTGAGATTATGTGACGGCCAGTGTGAACTATCTTTTGACATGTAATGTAATATAATCTTTAAAGTCAATGAAATAAGAACACCATTCATGTCACTGTACAGATTATTTATTATTATGTAACGAGACTGGCCGCTACGAAAGTAAAAGCGGGCGCCACTGGAGCGTTGCGCTCTTTTTTTTTTAAAGTTCCCGCGCGTTTGTGACGGTTAAAAAGTCAACATTGGCGTCACGTACATTTTTAACTGTTGACACAATTTGATAGCAAAATAATCATTTACACTGCTGTGTTACTGTTGATTGATTAGCTAATTAGATACGTACAAATTTATTTCACTGACAAACAAATGTCAAATTTTCTTGTTTGTCAGTTAAATTACACAAAAACAAAATACAGGTTGTTGGACGCGAGTCGTATTGGTGTTGCTATTCGCAGTATTTTTTATTTTATTTTTATGATATGATTATTTCGTATAAGCACGTGTAATTAAATTTAATTACTGGAGTGAGTAATTTTAAAATTCGTTATCAAATCATTACTCAATTTCTTTACAGGTGGTCCCCCAGGTCGTAGAGAAGCCAGTACCCTACACCGTCGAGAAACCGGTACCTTACGAAGTGGAAAAGCCCTACCCCGTTGAGGTCGAAAAGAAAGTGGAAGTCCCAATCCCCAAACCCTACCCCGTCCACGTACCCGTCTACAAACACATCTACCACCACAAAGGAGGTCACCATTAAGTGTAAATCAACGTTAAACATCAAAGTATAATAAGGTAGCGATCGTTCATGTAGTTCTGTTCCGGTTACACTTTAGAACCCTGGATTATAATGATCTACCGATTTGTGGTGCAAATCACTGAGCGAGTGAAAATTCAAATATTATCTCATCCAATGACTGGTTGAGAGCTACACACGGACTTCTAACTTCATTATATTTTGATGAATCAAGTAGTATAACAATTGTGGTTAACTTCCAATCCCTTGAAGGTTGATCGCTGAGGCCACATCGGGGCCTGTAGCCCGCTAGTTCGATAACTTAGGCAATATTCGCTATCACTATGGCGAAGCCTGAAACCACTTGTAAATAATACAAATGAAAATGTAGTGCTGGTGGAATGCCACCAGGTGAGACGAATGTTATTGTGATATTTATTGCGTGACCAGTTGTTGTTGTTGTTGGTGTATCTTTGTTGATTATTGTGTAATGTTGTTGTTTGTTATATTGTAGATATTAATTACAAACTGATTTGTTTGCTAATTTTCTGTTTTTCTTACTTTTCTCTTTAAATGAAAAATTGTAGCCCGCCCTCGCTTTGCTTTGGAACTTGTTCAATTACAGAGACAAAAAGTATTATGGTTACGACTCATAAAATGCCCGAAGACAAACAAAAGCTAAAATAATGGTTAACCTTTTTATTGATAACAAACTTAACAAAGCTTACCTATATTAAAATTTCTGAAAAATTTTCGATATACAAACTTTACCTCGTTTCTATTTCAATATTAGTATATAATAATATAATAATTTTATTATTATTATCGAGTAAATTGATTGACTCGATTACTCATATGAAATGAAAAAAATAATCGAATTTTAAATTAATGCTTAATTATTATCTCATTGCACTGAATAACGTCGCTGCAGTTGAATTCTGGTAGGCAGGCGTTTAACCACAGCTAATATATTTCAACATGATGTATCCTGGCACATTATTCGAGATGCCTGTGCCTAAAAAGGCGCTATCGGCTAATATATCTGTGGCAGGTCGTTGCGACCACTTTCACTCCGCGGTCAAGGTCCCGGTCGATGACTCTCGCTCCTTGCAGTTTTTCTTACACTTTTCTTACCATTGCTAGTTTTGTTTTAAAATATCAAAAATATGGCTTAGGTAAGATACAATGTATCAGTGTAATAGCCATAGGCAATAAATTCAAACTCAAATATCTTTAAGAGTTTGGATGTATTATTACTGCCCATTTATTTATTAGTAGGTGACAATAAAACCCAGTCCTTCATATACCTCATCCTTTATATCTAATTATTTATCTTCGGGTTATTTAACAGTTTCGCTAGGTACCATCCTCTTACTGGAACAACCTGTCCCCCGCTTCCATCCCGGTCGGTCATTTGGTCCTTCAGTGGTTGGTCCATGGGCGAAAACGATCACTTACCATTAGGTGGTCTTTCTGCTCGTTTATCGACTAAAGACGTAAAAAAATAAACATTATCTAAAATAATCCAGTCACTTCGATAAATAACTATCATCCTCTTCCCCACTTCGTTCACGTTCAAAAAAAAATTTACATGATATAATAATGCCTATGACCATCATAAATAATGTACCATTCAAATGGTAAAAGAATTTTTCATATAAGTGCCGTTCCAGAGATTACTTTCCACATATACACAAACTCACAAAATTCGTACTCTCTGTTTATAATATTAGTATGTATACATTATAATTACATGTAATTTTGGTATTTATGTTTACTAGTGGTTGCCTAGTGGTGACATTCGACGATGGTCATGAAATAATATTCTATCTCCGGTTTTTTTTACTGGTAGCAGTAAAAATCGTTAGTGGCTTTAGGTATTGAAGAGAAAAAGATTTTTCTTAACCTATATATAAATATTAATAAATATACTTATAATTAACAATATGTGTAACAGTTTATATTTGTTTTCATTCATTCGTATCCCTGTTCGTAAACGCCGAGCAGGCTGACAGAGAATATAATGACAAAAGTTTTGCACTTGTAACACTAGTTCAAGGTATTACAATTTAAATAAATAAAGAATAACTTACAACTGCTAGATACGTTTCAGCATAAGCGATATTTGTCATGCTTATCATTTTGAAGCTACACAACGATACAACACGACGTGTATTAGGAGAAAGAAATGTCTACGAGCAAACAGCAAGCGCGGCCAAAGATTCCGAGTAAAAGGAAGGAAATGGAGCATTTGAAAGGAGAGGTTACGAGTGGATCGGAGAGAGTGACCATGAGTCTATAATTTAAAACGATCTTTCAGAAAAGAAGAAGCCGTTCGATCGAATAGCATACGATATTATCTATTTTTATTTATTCAAGACTTTCGATTGCGATTAGAAATTAGAAATTAGTATTCACATACATACATACGTTCACCAT
This sequence comes from Megathymus violae, assembly GCA_003671415.1. Classification (NCBI taxonomy): domain Eukaryota; kingdom Metazoa; phylum Arthropoda; class Insecta; order Lepidoptera; family Hesperiidae; genus Megathymus; species Megathymus violae. The sequence continues at coordinate 2,476,189 of PDGT01000029.1, read as the reverse complement.
CTTAGACTTCATCACCACTTACCATCAGGTGGGGTTGTGGTCGAGCGTTAACTTATTGTATGTAAAAAAGAAACATTACTGCAAAAATTGCGACTCACAGCTGATACAAGCCGGATCTGTTCAAGTACTTAATCGTAAAAAACGTGAGAATTAGCAAAGTTGATGCTCTTAATCGTTTCGAATATTACCAATTTAAACCTTTACTTAAAAATACAGGCCATATCAAGGGAATCTAAAGCCCATAAAGTATCATACTTTTAATATAATGTAACTTTTGTGTTTAGTGAAACGACTCTAGCTATCTTTGCCGCATTACCATATTATAACTGCATAGTGAATAACAATGCCTCTGTCTAACCGAACGCAATAATTTCAAAAACTACTAAACCTTTTTAATAATAACTTGTTTTCCGGCAAGCAGGTTAACAGGAAAATGATTGCATTTGCCGTTTTATTAGCAGTGTAGGAATATAATATTCATGGCTAAATCACAAACAAAATGTCTTTCTACGTTCGTACGAATTGAGTTGCAAATTGTTTGGCAGATCGCAAGAATATAATTAGAGTACGTTATGATTTCATTGATCCCCACTCCATCTACATGCTCGCAGAGGGGGGTCAAATTGAAATTGCAATTTAATCCGCTACTAACATCGTACTGTGACTTTGTTTGCACAAAGGAAGTTTGTCTCGGAAATTATGAGACATATTCGAAACTTATTAATTAATTTTGTCTTTTGACGTACAGTTTATTGACAAAGACTGGCCGTAGTCACAGATAACCAAAAGTATCACATTAGAGTATATTCTAAAATTAATGGTCACAGAGATTCTGAATCGTCTAAAAGTATAATCTAAAGCATGGATGCACAGACCGCGGCCCGTGGGCCGCATGCGGCCCGCCGGTCGAATACTGGTGGCCCGCCGACAGCAAAAATAATACTCTCGTACATTCGAAGAATATTTAATTCTATTCCAGAATAAAACCAAAAAAAATATGTTCGAAAAGTAATTTGAATCTCGCGCGCGCTATTTGTATCTAGCGCCCAAAAATGCTAAGTCAAGTAACATCGCTTGCCGCCTTTATATAAAGTTCAAAATAGTAGAGAAAGCAAGAATTTTCTAGCGCGGTGTGAGCAAGCGAGATAGCAATAGTCCCGAATTCCCGATTGCTCGCGTAGGTACGAGTAGATACACGAAGCTTCCAGAGTCGTATGTGCGGTATAAAAGCCACGCTAACCGCAGCGACCGATTAGCGCCCCCTTTCCCTAAAGGGGGTCGCATCAGATGTCGGCTTAAAGGCCTCCAGGCCAAAGCCAGCCTCGGGTGGTGTTTAGTGGGTAGGCCCCTAGGTTTTTCGGGAGTCCCACATAACCAGCGCAGCCGGCTGCGCTGGTATGCTATGAGCATTCACCACCCCCCTCCCCCGTTTCCCGGAGGGTAGCCCTTTTTCCAATTGTCTGGGCGCAAAAAAAAAAAAGCGACCGACAGTTCGGTTTTAATTTGAGTGAAATGTCAACAGAAAGAAATAAGCGCGAAAATACAGAGCGAAGTAATAAGTGATTGAGAATAAGTGCAGTTTAATAGTGTTTTGGGGAGTCAATAGTTCTAGTGTAGATTTTAACTCGACTAGCCGGTGTCATATATTTTGATCCACATTCAACGTAGATTTCCTGTTAACCCGTCAAGTGCCTTGTATAATTGTGTTGTGAAATCGTAAGTAAAACTCTGTTATTAATAAGTGTTTCCCTACCTATTTAATTAATTCTAATCAAATTTAGCTTTAATGTTGGCCAAATATTAAAATAAAACAAAGAAATTACTATTTTTATCAGAATTTCTCTAACTGTAATAATTACGTCATTATTTCAGATATAAAATCTGTATAAAAATCTTAAAATTTCTGAGGAATTTAATCAATTATTTTTGATAATTTAAAAAAGAATGGGTAATTTAAGTAGGTACTGTAATTGTTTTTAGGTGCTGTGTTAATCCTAGCCAGGATTAGAACGCAACATGGAGTAGCCAGGACCTAGTAAAAAACGTAAGGTTAAAGATGAAAATCGGCAGTTTCAAGAAATTTGGACTGAGAAATACTTTTTTGTATGGTCGCATAACAAAGTCGTTTGTTTAATTTGCAAGAATTCTGTTGCGATGGCAAAGGGATATAATGTAAAAAGGCACTATGAAACGTAGCATCCTTCTTTTACCAAGTTTACAGGCGAATTAAGAAAGCAAATATGTTGTCTTTAAAACGGGAGCTTATTGGTCAGCAAGCTATGTTTACAAAACCCATTCAAGATTCAGAAACAGCTACAGAAGTTAGTTATGAAATTTCTCGAATGATAGCAAAGCGAAGTCGCCCCTTCAATGATGGCGATTTTGTAAAAGAATGCATAGAAATTGCCGCTAAGAAAATGTGTCCAGAAGCAGCAAAAAAGTTTGAGAAAACTCAACTAAATCGTATGACTATCCAAAGACGCATTATGTGTTTGTCAGGTAATATTGCGCAACAATTAATTGAAAAAACTAAGATCATTGAATTTTTTTCATTAGCACTCGACGAATCCACTGACATTAGTTCCACAGCTCAACTCCTCATATTCATACGAGGTGTTACTCAAGATTTTGAAGTCTTAGAAGAGTTATTCGGAATGTGTTCATTGAAAGGTCAAACCAAAGGAGTTGATATACTCAATGTACTTTTGGATGAGTGTTCAAAAACTGATTTGGACTTATCAAAATTATCGGGAGTTGCGACTGACGGTGCTCCTTCGATGATTGGTGTCAATTCCGGGCTAGTTACTTTGCTGAAAAAGCATCTGTAAGGAAAAAACATAAACGCTGAAGATCTCATGCAGTTTCACTGCATTATACACCAAGAAACCCTCTGTTCTAAAAAAATTGAATTTCAAAATGTCATGAAAGTGATAGTTTCGACTGTAAATTTCATAAAATCACGAGGACTCAATCACAGACAATTCAAACAATTCCTCGATGACATCGAAAGCGAATACGGAGATTTACTGTATTATACAGAAGTAAGGTGGCTAAGCCGTGGATTGACACTGGAACGATTTCTAAATTTAATAGAACAAATTGGAATATTTCTGGCGGAAAAGCAAAGGGATGTCTCGGAACTTAAAAATCCTGATTGGTTGTGTGATTTACCTTTTTTAGTTGACATTACAAATCATTTGAATGTCTTGAACACACGGCTTCAAGGCAAAAATCAACTGATATCCCAGCTCTACGCTCATGTATCATCCTTTCAATGCAAGCTGACACTTTTCAGGTCACAATTGAATTCTGGAAATTACAATCATTTTCCGAATTATAAGAAAATGGCTGAAAAATTCAAAAAAACTGCGATTAATTTCAGTTATGTAGAAAAGCTAGATATTTTCATTCAATCTTTTTAAGACAGATTTTCGGAGTTTAAAAAAATGAAACCTCTGTTGGACATATTCAGCAACCCTTTCACGATTTCAGTTGAAAATGCGC
>PDGT01000029.1:2460960-2472049 GCA_003671415.1 Megathymus violae | reverse complement strand
ACATTACAAATCATTTGAATGTCTTGAACACACGGCTTCAAGGCAAAAATCAACTGATATCCCAGCTCTACGCTCATGTATCATCCTTTCAATGCAAGCTGACACTTTTCAGGTCACCATTGAATTCTGGAAATTACAATCATTTTCCGAATTATAAGAAAATGGCTGAAAAATTCAACAAAACTGCGATTAATTTCAGTTATGTAGAAAAGCTAGATATTTTGATTCAATCTTTTCAAGACAGATTTTCGGAGTTTAAAAAAATGAAACCTCTGTTGGACATATTCAGCAATCCTTTCACGATTTCAGTTGAAAATGCGCCAGAGTCAATGCAGTTAGAAATTATCGACATTCAAAACGATCAAGATTTACGCAACAAATTCAACGAAGGAGACTTGCTGAACTTTTACCGCTGCATTGATAAAAATATATACGAAAAGTTGCGCATAAACGCTCTGAAATGTGCCAGCTTATTTGGTTCTACCTGTATATGTGAACAAACTTTTTCAATACTAAATAATAATAAAACAAAAAATCGAAACCGCCTTGCAAATGAAAGTTTGGAAGCAGTTTTACGTGTTGCTACAAGTAAATTTGAGCCAAATATAAAAAAGATTGTAAGCACTATGCAGTGCCACGCTTCAAATTAATCAATTCTTTCTGAATTTTAATAAATTATTATCAATTCTTTATTGTCTTTAATTATCTATACTTCTGGCGGCCGGCCCGCTATCAGTTCATGATTTGCCCGAGTGGCCCCTAGTCTTCATAAGTCTGTGCAACCATGATTTAAAGTAAATATCACACATGTTTCCTAAGTTCAGTGTATACTAGCGTGCATCATACAGGCTGGAATGTGCGTGTCTCCGTCAGAATCACGTGAAGATTCAGGGTAATTATGAAGAACAAAGTCTATGCTAGGTTGTCTGGGTCTAAACGCAATAATCGCAAAAAGTAATAATATAATAGCTACAAGGAGAACGATTCACGAAAATGTCTTGGGTATCGAAAATAAACATGAAATACATGTTGACGCCTCACAGATACAAGCGGCAATTGTTTCAGATTCTAATATTATCTGTGAACGTAAAAATCATATCTCTTGCAACGAAGCGAAGAAATTGTTACGTATTAAAAAAAGGTATATAATTGAAATACATGTTATCATCTTGTTAAGTCCCGTAGAACTTGGAACTCTCGGAGGGAGGAGCGGTCACTTTAAAAAAATTCCCTATTAGAAACGGTAATTTATTAATTTACTGACAATTAGGTAGACATATCCACTCATGACTGTATATCACCTTCAATCAATCACTCGGGAACATCTCACAGAAGGTGTAGCCAGTGCTCGGGGAATGCGTGGGGAATGCAAGACTCAAAGTAATCCTCCATACCCGGGTAGTAACGTAACCCCGCTGTAGGGCGAGGGATAAATATCGTATTTAAAGTATCGAGGTCAATAGTCTCCATCGTACAAATAATACCGTGATTGATGATATTTTACGCCATCTAGTTTGGATCACGAAAACTAATAACTAATGGTTCGACAAAACAAATACCAGTGAAAAAAGTGGGTACTTGTGCATTGGTCGTGCATTGATTTTCTAGCGAACCAACGTTGTCTGGTTTGGTAAATTGGGCAAAACTGTATGCGCGTAATTCCCAGCCACCGATAAACACATCATGTAAAATTAAAGTCAGTTAATATCATATAATTATTTTGAACAAAATAAATTCTGCAGGGTAGTAATACGGTACTCAGTTAACTGCAATGTCTAATTATTCAAATGCAAAATGAAGAAATAATCACCAACACACAAACACGGAAACACCCCTACACACTAGGCACTCGTGTGTTAAGGACACACATTGAAAATCGATTGCCATCAGCCAAAAACTGGGGGCGTAATATTATTGATCAATTAATTTATATTATTAACACAAAAATAAGTCTTGTTAATTAATTGTTAAATGTTAATTGAAAGAATTTGACTACGTGAACACAAAGTTAATAATTTATATATTTTTTTTTATATATGGACGAATTTTATAATGTTCACCGATTTGCTGGGTATGATTTTTGTGTGGGGGTCATGATCCCTACGACCCGCCCCCCTTGGGATCGCACCTGCTTAGAATAAACTTTTATCTGTCAGAGACATGTTGTGCCCCGGGCGGAATCTACCCCGAAACCCTTCGTATCATTTCACTACAAATCGGCGTATATTCGGGGCGTTACGATCAACGGGTACCGATGTACCTAAAACAGACAGAATGACCGAAGATCAGCTTGACATTAGTACAGGCCGGCGCTCAGCTCCCCCGCTGCGCGTGAGTCAGTTTTATGGCGTTTTGATACGTATATATATGATATTCCGTTTGTCTGATTTTATTACTGGAAAAAGAGTTCGTTTATGTGTCGTAAAAAGTTATACGAACGCGAATAACTTTAGAAGATTTTATGCTTCCTTAGGTAAACGATGTGAGTGGAGGAATGCTTTTGATAAAACTAAAAATTATTTACGAGTTCGTATGATTAGAATTTTAAGTGTAATACAATCGTAAATCCAGAAGTAAAAATAAGCAAAACATACACAAAGAGCAAGATAATTATATGTTTTTGTGTGGCCTAGTGTGTTTTTATGCAATCCCATAGATGATACTTGATTTGAACCTATTATTTAAATATGTTATAAGTTAAATTACAGGATTACATGAATAAATCAATTGCAAATGTTCCTTAAAATAGTTTTCACCCAAGTTAGTCGCTGGCTAACTTTATAAACGCAGACTCTATTCCCAAATATAAATATATAATCTAGGCCACGCAAATATGTACAAGTAGGTAGGTAGTAAGTTCTGTGGCAACAGATCCATTTTTCGAGATGAAAAGCGTTACAGATTACGGATATCCGAAATAAAAATATATCCGAAACCGTAACCGAATCCGGTAACAAAGTTTCGGATAATTTCGGATGGAGGCAGAGTCTAAATAAAGCACATTATGGACTGGTTTACATTGACCGAGCCGATACATTAGCCGCGTTGTTCTCATTTTAGACAATTTTACTATTTATTAATTTGTTTAATTTATTAATTTTTGTTATTATAATACCACATAAACCCACAAACAAAGTCAAACTTTGTAAATACATTATATATTTTTTGTAATTCTTAAATCATCTAATATCCATAACCGAAATTATCCGAAACAATCGGATAATCCGAAATAATTTAATATCCATAACCGTAACCGAAACCGGTAAAATACTATTCATATATCCGGATCCATATCCGGATCCGAAATTTCATATCCATAACATCTCTATTACAGATACCCATAATAGGAGTTCAAAATATACCAGCAACCATCTAATTCTGTTAATTTATTGGCGTTTTTTTACGTTATCAAACAGTCGGACAGCCTGACAGAAAAAAAATCTGATAAAATACATCAAGGCCTTCATATCTCCAACAAAATCCACCTACAGTCAATTTCCCAAACATATTTCCATGTAGATTCCGCCCCAATGCAATTTTATTATCAATAGTTTATTTAAATCTCGAAAAGGACAAAATTTTGTATTTTTCGTTACTGAACAATGGTAAAAAATATATAGATAAAATATATACAGAAATATATATAGATAAAATATATATACCTACTGAGTACTCAGTTTTTTTTTTGTCAACAGCCACGACGACAAAGGAGTAGACCATCGAGAACGACACACGACAAAAGAGAATGACCATATTTATCTGTGTGTACGAATAATAAAACTGTAAGCTGTAGGGGTGGAATTTGTAGATAGAATACTTTTTGAAAATTTAACGTACGTAGACGTTGTTAGCGATACAGAGGTCAAAAGATATTTCTTTGGAATCCATATTTAACTGTCTGTCTGACTAGAACCACTGATCGGATTTGGATAACACTTAACGTGTTAGTAGCTTGTGTTAAAATTTTATTCTCATAGCTCAATTTTAATACCTTAACAGGAAGGTATATTTATTTACTTCCTACACATTTGGTAGGTTGTAGTAATAAAAATGTATTGAATAAGATTGGTACAAATTTTCTGGACTGCTACACTTAGGTATTTGAATAATTTGTAAAAATAAAATGTGAAGACATATAGATTTTTCAAATCCTAATCCCCGTGTGAAGACGATAACGTCATCTCTCAGTACAATGAAACTGCATCAAAGAAAAACCATAATTCCATATCTGACCGATTGGTTCCACCCATCCACCGACAGAGGCGCTGCAACGTAGTCGCTTTTTCTTCGTTTTTTTCTTTATTAGGGTTCTCTCTTACTAACAAAAACACAAAATTTTATCATGTTCAATGAAAAGACATTTTATTTATTATATCACTTTCTTTTAATTTACAATTAGATGTAAGGTACCTAATTAAACTTAAATAACAACAATGGATACAACAACTAAATAAAATCCTTATCTTATTAGAGAAAAGTAAGTTCTCGTCTATTTTATATCGTATTTTCTTTTTAGACTAGTCTTACATCGCTCTAATATCGATACAAATCAATACACGTTTTATACAGTGCCAGCGTAGATGGGTATCATTCGAGCTTGGCGCGTTTTTTGTCTTTTTTTTTCTGTGCGGTAACACTGAGATGCGCACGCACCTGCCAGCCCCCCGCAGGGCCCGCCAGGCCTCGCCTTTCATGCCGACGGATTAATGCCGGGTTTTCTTCAAATTTTTGACGAAAAAACCTCATGGTAACCTCGGGCTTAAGAGGTCATTACAATTTTTAAATCGTTATAAACAACACAGATGACCGCGTTGATCTTACTTTTGTTTATGGTGTGTACAATATTGAAACAAAGTAATTATGGGTACAGGTTTACATAACAAAACTTTACATTGCATCTAGTTGAATGGGATATTATAAATTTAGGCAAATATCAACTCTCGAAATAATAGGATTTATTTTCGAAGATTTATTTTCTTGAAAAAACAAAAGCTATACAAATTAAAATTATGATAAAATGTCGACTGACATACTTGAAATGAATAAATCAAAACAAAAACAACAGCACAATTTTAAAAATATCCCTTCATGAACTTATGTTCTTGGAAACGTAATCCACAATAAAAATATAATATAGATGATAGGATTCAAATATTTTCTCAGCCTGCCTCGACCCGCAATTTTCTTCGCTTCGCTTTCTAGGAAATCCCACAACTACGCTGCATTTTTATGTTAATTTCCAACAAACAGGACGAGACACATATGCAACACCAGAGACATCACTGAAACCTCTTCGACCAAGAAGAATGTGATAAACTTATTGGTAAAAGATTTATACTATATTACATACTACCTATTTAAGCATATCGACATTAATATGTAATAAATCATCTAACCGTGACATCACTAGACGCATATAGGGTATCATTCCAACCCGAAATTGAAAACAAAAACAAACAGTGTACGCACGCAATACGCCTGATCGCATCCGAACGCTTTACGGCGCTTCATGTCGTAAACGTAAACATTGCGTCGTGTAAACGAAAAGCAAAGGTACGCATTATCTTCCACCTTATTGCTCCCTAACTAAGAGTAATACAGCTTACAATAACCGAATAAAACTATATTGGATTGCGTAAACGTATTTTTGTCAGGTGATAAACAAAGTGAGCCGGTAAATTGCGCGCGCGAAATCTGGATAATTTCGCGCGCTCTGTCAACAAACATGGCGGCTACCGCGCCGCTCCTGCCGACATCTGAAACAAATGTGTCGAAATATCGAATTATAACTTGGCTCTACTGCATAACTACGTTATTCATAACTTATTTAAATTTATTAAATTGCCCCAGTTCACATCATTGTTAATTTGTTTAACATATTTATAATGGAACGCTTATACGTACGTACGTTACTTGAAATACGATAAGTAGAATTAATGTAGTAAAAATTACACTTATAGTAGGTATATTAACTTTTATTCCTTATTTTTACCTATTTTTATGAAAGTTCCTTTTTTTAAATGCTCTGCCCTAAACAGAGCTTAGGTATTTATTGTCATTCTTCTTAGTTCTCTAAAATATAGCCATCAGATAAAAGATTCTATTGTCAGAGTATGTAATCCATGGGTCTTTTTCTTCCTTTCTTTTCCATCTAGTCTATGTAGTAAATAAAAGACAACCTTGAAGCCCAGTTTATAGTGACCCTGGCTAACAACGGTGCCCGGTTTCGATCCCGGCCAGTGCAAAAGTTTATGTAACAGATAAATTATGTCGAGGATGGTTGCGATCTCTCATTTTTGTATTGCTCTATCATTCACGGTGCCGCGGATTCTAGTGAGAAAGAATTAAATTGAATTCGCACGCTACAACACTACTTCTACCGCTTATTTAAAACTGTAGAATACCTATAATGGTGTTTAGAATTTATAAAACATAATGAAACATATCATGTGATGTGTAGACATGTATAAAGGTTCCTCGGCTGCAGATGATGGCTCATTAAAACGTAAATGACGATTAATATTGGCTCTAATATTATTCGTCACTTCAGTACAATAACAAGTAATTGATTTTACGAATAGATTTTGATCGGAAAAAGATTGCCACTTTGCTAAACGTTGGCAATGACAGAATAAATAGAAAATACTCTGTACACCTTTGTATATATAAGTTACTTATTTAATGAGTCTGTATTAGAAGCAAAATTGAGTCATCATTAACTAAGTTCAGTCTATATGCACAACGCACCAACGGATCGGACCTTCTAGATACATCGGTTTAGCTTATTACGAGCTCTGTGTATGTTACATTTAATTTTCGTTATCTGTGCGCCTGACTAAGCAAACAAAGCATAGAGTATAGAACGGTTGACATTCCAACCTCTTTGAATATTTCTAACTTCGATAACACATCTCGGGTCTAATCGAACCAACCGATCGCTCGACTCACTACCATACCAAGCAAACATTCGAATACCTTCATAAACCGTTTGTATTTTCAATTATCACCTTTATTTCCTTGGAACAATACTTTATTATCGCCAATCAACTTCTATTGTATGTTGGCGATAGGTACACTCAACATTCCTGTTTGTCGATTCAAGATGACTCAATTTGAACGCATTTATCTCACATAACATTGAATAAGATATTTCTTCGAAGGCTATTAATTTTTGTACGCGATGTTTATGAATAATTGGCGTAAAACAAAAAAAAATACACCTACCCACAAATTAAATTTTATACAATACTTAAGTTCGCACGGAATTTGTAACAAATTAAAGCCAATAATTTTAATATTTCTAATGTTTTTAGTGCGCAAGCGATTAACCGAACTTAATGGCAAGAAGTCACCATTGAACACCAAAACGTATCCGATGCGTTGTCAGTATGGCAAAAAGCGACGAATCCATTTTTTAATTGGTACCTTATTGGTACATTACATTTTTTATGGGTGGTAGCTACCCTAGGTCTAAATCAGATCGATCAAATCTATTGGCTACGACAAGTAGCTTGTAAATACACAATCCTCCGATAATTAATACACTTATTGCTACAAACTACGAATAATTTCCACGTGCGTCGATCATAAGTCAGTTAGCAATGCCCCCGTTGGGTGCGACTCCTCGATACAACACAAGCAGCAGATCATTTGTTACAATAAATGCAGATGGCCATAGCCATCTTTGCAAAAGTTTATTTTTGTGAAGCCTTTGTATATTCCATCTATAGTAGTACTATGTTTAGATTCTTCTAACATGAACTTCATTACATATTTGAAGCAAAAAATTAGAGTTCTGACTGGCAATAATACATTTCAACCCTACCATTATAAAATGTGTGTGATTGACTGTAGTCCTAGAACCGTGATCACGATTGTAGATGCCGATCACTGATTAGGTGTAATCTTCCTACAACTACAGTACATATCCGTTTGGTACTTTCATACCATAAACATTTATATAAATGGCACAATGAGTAATCATACCCAAATAACACACTTGTATAATTTCAGCTCGACATTTTTTTTTATTATGTTAATATATTTCTTTACAAAGGGAACATACTTAATTTTAGATTATTAAATAATTTTTTTACACCTGTTTGCATTTTAAACCACAAAATACTGCAAATGTGTTTTGAAACACCTGACCCACTAAATCGTTAAATCGTCTTAAATCAAGAGATTTATTGCCTTTATTCAACCTATTATTAGTCTGTGTTGACACCCTAATTTCAACTCGCACCTTTTTTCAAACGTCAAAGGCCTGGCATTCTTGCCATAGACAAGCATTAGTCAAACTGTCCAACGCGCGCACGGAACTGTCAGTGAACTATCCATAACTTAACGATCGCCGGTAGCCGAATTTTTAAAATGAAAATGTTCGAGTCCGGTTCCTTCACGAGTGAGTCCGTACACTTATTATTTCGTTTTTTTAACAACCCATTTGATGGTAAATAATCACCCAATGACATCCATAAATCAAAAGCTTCCCCGATCCGTTACTGGCACAGAAACAAAAAAGCGGGATATCTGCTTTTTTATCCGACTTTTTTTAACTTACACCACATTCATATCATTTCAAAATTACGCTAAATGGAGGTTAGCAGTAAGCCAAGCTAATGAACCCTAGAAGCTCGATCCGTCCTAGTGCCTAAGCCAACTTTTACTGCACATAGTGCAACCTCCTAAACAAGAGATGAGGCCACGATAAAAGGTCTCTCCTTTTAGAGGGCCCTGTAGCACCTAGTTTAATCCCGTATGCCATCCATTGACGGTTCAAATCAGGCGGCCCGTATACTCTTTATGAGTACAAAAATATAGTGGTGATAGTAACATTCATGGAGTATTTATGTTAAAGAGAGAATATTTATTCACAATTCAATAATGACACAACGAAAACTATAATATGGTGTTGTTTGGTTCAGTCTCATTATAACATAGTTTTAGCAGGCACTCTGAAATAATCAGTGATATTCTGTTATGGTAAAGCTGCAGTGAAAATCGCCTAGTAAATTAGTTTTTCAACCGGCAAAACATTGTAATTCTCATTTCTAATTTAAATTACTTTTCAGTATAAACAAATCAGCTACTTATTTAATATTTAACACGGTACCCTAAAAGCTTAACCTGACAAGGACTCGCTGATGTATTGTGACAGCTCCCAGATTTTAATTAACGACGCTTCAAGTGACATATTGCCAAAACGAATAATAAACTTGCTGAGACGAGATCATAGACAAAATTAATCGTTATCTGTGGGACTCTACGCATTGAGCAATACTTTAAAACAACTGCAGAACTTGCATCCGGCCAAAGGAAGCAATATAGCGTAGTGGTTTAAACATCGGTCTCCGTACCTTAATTATTTACAATAAACATATATAACAAATGAATTATCAGTTGCTGCAGTGAAGAAAACCATCACCACATCATCTATATGCCTTAGACTTCTCCATATTGTTCAAAAACGCGTGTGAAGTCTACCAATCCGTGCTTGACCCGCGTGCTGGACCACCTTCACTTTACACATCTCATTGTGAGATGCGACCCGAGCCCTGCATTGGGACAATTATGGGCTTCTATTTATCATTTGTTATAAAACTATACATAGACTTAGGAAATCTGTGAATCAATACATACTCGTAGATAACCGACCGAGTCAAGACACTTTTTAATATGTAGTCAACATTGGTTGATGTTTACGATTGTCAAGGGTAAAATATGTTAAATACACATGTATATATATATATATATATATATGTTTTTAACGTCATTAATACACATAAGCAATAAAGAGTTCAATGAAGTAATTTTATTACAATGGTAATTGTAAATTGCTGACAAAATAGCAGACTGCAAAAGAGCAACTACCTGATGGTGAGTGATGTGAGAAACACTAAGGGCATTACGAACGCGTTGACCGCAGACCTGGAAACGGGGCATCCCTTTTTTACTGGCTCTCGGGTACTGCAAACGAATTACGATCACAACATTTCGCCGTCGATTCTAGAAGGACGGTGGTAGAAAGGCAGTCGAGTGGGTAAAGAATCTTTTTGTAAACAAAATGATGAAATGATCTTACACTTACAATAAAATAGGTTCAAATATACCTCCTGAAAACAGGACGTAGACACAGCGTTAAAATACTTTCTACCGGGTCTAATAACGCCACTGCTGCATCCATACCCGCTGCATGTCTATGAGCATCTCCAAGTCTAATCAATCCGATTACAAATATATCGTTACTCCTCATGATCGAGATTCTACACTTCACTTGTCAGTGTTGCTGACAAAGAAAATAAAAACTAAAACAAGGACACCCTTCAGACTAAAACAACATATAACTAGCGTCATGATATAATTATACTGTCAAAAATTCATTAGGTATCTATAAATTTCTCATTTTGCTTGCATAAAGCTGTTATATCAGTACCGCTTGCTCCTAACTCGTAGATTAGATGTAGTGTTTCGGGTTTCTTGGTCCAAAATCGTCCAAATAAAGCGATTGGCAGACAACAATGGCAACATTTGAATTGAATTCCTGAGACTGTTAACGTTCTTTTTGTTTGCAGCGACATCTATCGTATGAATGCGGTTTGAACGACAGAAAAAAATCACCGAATGAATCTTCTCTTAATTTAAATATTTCACTCTAACTTCATAAGTACTGCGGATGTTAAGAATGAAAGATTTAGGTAACCGAAATTTACACAGGTACCTATCTGAAAAAAATCCAAATTGTATTCGTTATTGTGTTTTAGGATATTTAGTGTTATATCTTCTAAGATAATGTTTTATCATATCATTTCGTTCCGTATTGATGTTTTTGTCTCAGTAGAATAAGATGCATTCAAAAATTTAAGTTAAAAATGTATTTTCAAACACTAGTGTGCAAAGTTATTTAAAAAATAATACAATCAAATAGGCAGTACTTAGGTTAGAGATCTTTATTTCTCAAAAGAACATTACGTAGTTCACTTAAATGAGAAAATATACAACATACATTTGAAATCTTATTGCTTTAAGTCAGTGTCATTGGACGTGTGGTTACCGATAAACAACTTTAATTGCTTTTTAAATTGGTGTA
>PDGT01000029.1:2388554-2452833 GCA_003671415.1 Megathymus violae | reverse complement strand
CGCCGCAAAACACTAACTTTATCAGTCCCTCACGTCAAATATCTACCGATCTCGAACTATATCTCCTCGGACACAATCGAGCTAAAATAAAAGCAAGCCCGCGAACATGACTTCTGAACGTTCCCCGGACGGGAGCCAGATGCGTATCGGCGCGCCAAAAAGCAAACTGCACGGTGATATGACGTTTCGGCGCTCCTTTTTCGAAATGCCCGCGAATTGTCAACCGTGGCATAGACGGCGGACGCATTTGAATACGGCCGATTTGAATATAAAGGTCGCTCGCGTGTCGCCGCCATGCATCAACCGCGAAGGCTTTAAGTCTTTCGAGCGCTTTTCGGACACAAATAAGCGTCTGAAGTTCGACAGGCGCGCATAATACGGTGTAGTTTTATCGAAGAGCGGGGATAGAGCTGAGAGCTATACTATTTATGTGACTTATCTGGGGAAAACGCATTTATTTTGGGGAACATTTCGCGATTGGGTGCGAATATTTTAACCGCCCTCAACTCGATCCCGCTCGGCCGCGGCCGTCGCCGCTGTTCGAGTGCCGCATTAAGATAATCATTTAAAATATTTATAGCGTGTAAACGTCGATATTAAACCGGTGAGACACCCACGACAGAGTCCGTATCGTCCGATGCCATATTTCATTTGGCCACAATTACAACCATTAAACGGGGCGCAACTCTTTGATATTTTCCCTTTTATTTATTGTAGCAAACTTATTAGGATACCGTGGCATTAATGATGACAGATGAGATACCATATCTGGGCCTAATGCGTTTTGTGTCCGAACTCTGAAATGATCAGTTTATTCTCCGAGACTGGGAAAAAGAGATTCAGGTAAATTATGTCGATGTCGGAACCCCATCGGTATATTCTTAATTACAACAATAAGCTTTGTAGGTGGTTATAAAACGTATGACATAATTTAACCTCATGTATAATTTAACACTATTTGTAAATGAAAATAAAATAAAATTACATGCCATTAATAAGAATGATATACTTACTATTACAGATTTTTTTTTATGTAAATAGCCGACAAACGAGCAGGCGAGCCACCTGATGGTAAGTGGTCACCGTCGCCCATGAACATCAGTAAAACCAAAGGAATAACTGATGCGTTTTCAGCCAGGAAATGAGAAGAAAGAAAGAAAGAAAACACTAGCTCTCAAGCTCCCAGCTGGAACACGACGAGTCGTTTGGCGGCTGACTCAAGCAGGAGGGTGGTAGCTAGCCAGGCAGGCTTCACGGAAAGATAATAATACCAATAATAATATTAATGACTTAATAATAATACTTATAATATAGTTCTTATGTAAAGCCCTACCAACAAGCAGGCTGGCTTCTGTCGCCTCTTACGACACCCTGTTCTTCCAGCACGGGATTGAGAGTGTATTTTAGGCTCATTCAGTGGCCACTGATACAAAAACTGACTGTGCTTGTACGTACATATTTATATCGATGTATCGAATTCAAAATAAACGCAATCGAATCGAATTCATTCACAGCGACTACGGCCTATTAGCTAATCAATGTGATGTCAACAAAGAACTGACCGTAACGAAGCACGCATTGTAATGGCAACACCGATAAATGTCTCTCGTTAAATTTAATTACCCGCTAGTTATTTCCAGACCCGTGACCGTTGCGTCCGTGACGTCCATCGTCTCGATAACACCAGATCGATTTGCTTCCTTTCGTTTTACTCCACATTAATTTAAAACGAACGCACCGTTTCAAATTTGAATGGCGATCGTTTCATTCAGCCATTCAACCTTTAATGTTGATTTCTCATTTCCCATTCCTGCTCGATAAAAATTGAATTAAAGTTAAAATCGTTGTTAGGAGCACGTAATAGACGTTTAATCGATTATTACCGGAGTAAATTTTATTGTAAATATAATCGTAAATTGTAGATAAGTTACTGTAATACTTCTAATCGTACAAGCTGCTTAAATATCATTTGATTTTTACTGTTTCGTAATTTGTACTTTCATTCATTCCGTAAGCTACTTTGATCAAAGTTATTTATTATAAAAGTAAATCAAAATGAAAATATATTTTTATTATTCTTTTTAGGCATTAATTATTCTTTAATTTTTTTCAAACATATATTTCCAAAATGCTATTTAATCTTTTTCATCTAATAAATAAAATGGCAGTGCCTATCTGTCCTATACGTTAAACCAAATGCCCATTGGCTAATCGCATATTATCATAAATTAATATATATTAAATTAGTAAACTGAATACATTAAGTAATAAGCTCCATGCATTAGTCTCATTCTGGATGCAACACTAATAAGTACTGTTAATACTTATCAGAACCCCCGATTGTAACGAATTGTAACGAGTTCCTAGTGATTAATAAACATTGTTTAGCTGTACACTTGTGTTACTTGTATTATCATTGTTAATTTATTTTCCGTGACGCCTGATCCAAATGGGCTTTTAAAAGTTTTTAAGACTCTTAGATTTGTAGTTTGTACATTAACAAAGGTTATATTTTTAAATGTCTTTTCATTCCTGTTAAAAGCCAAAAGAGTCATAGACAAATTAGCACAGATCGAATCAATTTGAATTTTAACAGAACGTGGAGAGCGGAAACACGAAACGTTGTTTTTACCGCGGTTTAATTTAATTTTGAATTCGGAATGTCGTCCGGCGCACGCTCCCTGCCGCGTTACAAATGGCGTCGATACATCACCCCGATGATATCTCTTTCAATTTTGAAGGGAACCCGCCGTGGGCAGCGAATTAATAATGGTAGGTAGATATAAAAAAAAGAAATACACAGTTGAAGGAGTTAAATTACTTGCCTTGTATACTATTATAGTTCTTATGGGTAGTTTAAAACGTGGATTTGATATTGTCAGAACCTACTCTTAAAATTAAAAGGGAAAATAAAATAATATTAAAGTATCTGTAGTATAGAAACACATGAAACATTTTTAATATTATTTACTTCTATTTACCATATTTTCTTTAAGCTTGTAAGGGACTTAATTACTCCTTGAGTTAAAGCCAATTTCCATGTAGTGCGCCCCGATGGCAAATGATGACCATTTCGTTCTCATATGGTTCATTCTTTTACATTTTGCTGTTTTTGCACCATGTAACGTAATTCCGATGGTACTCTTGCATGATGAAAAAGTTCATAACTGACTTAACTACCCTCTTTTTAAAATTAACCGTTAAATATGTTTAACGTATATCAATTACAGTGTTTGTAGGTTCACCATATTCGGCGACAACGCGTCGGTAAAACCCGTGATGGTATGGCAGTCCACGATTAACAGTGTCCAATTGCAATAATGTGATCACGTCAGTTGATACCACCAATGCCTTTGACCAGGCCGGACACAGGACCCTTCTCGCGAAGCTTCCATCTTACGGTCGGACGTGAAATCCATCAAGCTGGCGTTCCTCAGGGTTCTGTATTATCTCCTATGCTGTTCATTCTGCATATCAATAATATGCTATAGCAGTCAAATAGCGTTCTTGGCTATGCGGATGGCAGCACGGGAGATGCGATCTACAGAGGTCGTTACAAAACGTTGGGCTTCTGTGGCAAGTGGAGGAAAGCATAATTTAACTTGTGTCTGAAGTTGAAAATTCCGTGGAGCGTGTCTTGGAATGAAGTGAACTTGAGTTCAACATGCTCCTGTTTGCGTATTTACTGCTAATAAAACCCCTTTTAACATGGCGCCCCAGTATCACGGAACCGCGCTCACCATTAGGAAGAGTGTCGGGATTCTGGGCGTCGATATCTCAAGCAACGTGCAGTATCAGTGTCATTTGGAATATTAAGGCTAAATTATCCTCCAAAAAACTTGGCATTCTGAACAGGGAAAATCAATACTTTACTACAGTGGATCAGATCATGCTTTACAAAACACAAGTCATGCTTCATACAGAGTACTGTTCTCATTTCTGGGCAGGTGCGCCACAAAATCAACTTAATCCATTTGCCGCCATGCAAAAACACGCAATCCGAATCGTCAATTAATCGTCAATTTAAGTCTTCAGAGAAACATTGGCTAACTCTGTGTTTTCTACAGACTGTATAATGATGAGAGTTCCGTGAAACTGTTAAGACTGGTGCCAACGTCACCTTTCTATAATTACTCTATACACCAAAGACTGAAACTCCACCCACATCATGTGGACTCGTGGCTATCCTCAACAATTCGATTTTCGCAATCTTTTCTACCGCGCACGTGCAACTGTGGAATGAGCTTCCTTAGTTGGTCTTTCCAGAGCGCTATAACATGGAGTTTTTCAAGAAAGGCGTAAAAAGAGCCCTATAAAGTTAAAGAATTCTATACTAAATGATACAAGGTTTGAGTACTCCATGTGTTTTAAAACCTAATAAGATCCTAAATCGGATGATTTAGCATAGTTTCTTCTGTATATACGACAGGGCCTAATCATGATAACACTAGCGTTAGGTATAATAATTGTACGACCAGACGCGTACAAGAGTTGTCGATGGTAATCTTTTTTTACCGAATGAAGCAATTATCTCCTAAATTACTAGAAGCTCTAGTTCCGAGTACCCGGCGGCCTAGCTATTCCTGTCACTGCAACAACTAGACAGGACGTGATAAGAACCATCGGAGAGATCGACGTACCATCACCATCGACTGTTGTGTCTGTCAACTTATAATACCAGGAGGATCGAATATAAGATATACGAAACTGGAAGAAGAGATAAGAAAGCAAAATTATAGAACAGTTGAAAGAAGTGGGATGTAGCAGTATCAGGACAGTTCAAAGAAGCGCTATCTAGGGGACGCTTATATCCAACAGTAAACTTTAAAAGGCTGATATGATTTTAAAAACACTTATCAAAAGTTCGAACTACGCCAACGCTTCAACAAATCTGCAATGGAGTGGTCCCGGAAGAAAAAGCAGCAAGAAACTCCTAAGAAGCTTTTTCCTACTCACAGTAACAGGAAGCACGTACTGCCAGTTATGGCATTATATATTAAATTCATGTCCAACCAGTGTAATCCTTAAAGTAATCATGTACTTTGTAAGAACCTTTCTCCGTAAGAATGCTTTCCACAAGAGTTTTTAAGGTCTGTTACAGTATGGCAATTCCGTCAATTCTAACGAAATTTTATTCAAATTTTTTACACATCTACCCACGAAAAAGGTACAAATGCATTTTTCCTAGTTTTTGTAAACATCACTCCTCTTCAGAAAACTATCATAGTATTTTTAATATACGTAATATTATCTTAAATGTATTGTGACACAACTGTTTATATATTGATTTCTTTAAAGATATATTACACATTATATGAAAATAAGATCAAGATCTAAAACTTTGAATTGAATTTGAATTGATATTGAATTTGAATGTCCAATAAAATTGCTTCGAATGTAATTGCTATTTCTAAACGTAAGGCATTGGCTTTCTGAAACGAAGTGGCGAAATACTAGTTATAAATACAGTAATGTCTCAGGACTCGTCGATTTCAAGGAGGTAATTCAAAGGGTTCTGTCGAGATACATGTGTGTACCAGACATATAAAGCGTTTAAATAATGTACACTTTTAAGATACAGGAACACACCAATTTAACGCTGATAACATTTTGCTATTGCCAAACGTCAGGCGAGATGCCTTTTTAGACATTTTTATTTTAGAAAAATTTAATTCTAAACTTATCAAACCGGTTTATAATTCAATCAGATTTTCTATATTAAACCTACCATCTCTCATTTATGTGAGATATTGACTCAATTGAATATGATAATTTAAAATATAATTAAAAACAAATGAACTCAGTTGCAGTAATCAGATGAGCCCAAATACTTGTAAACTAAGTTTACTAATAGCCATTACAGTTAAATTACTTATTACATTTGCAAAATTTAAAAATATCCATAGGCTAAAGTGTAAAAATGAACTTCCTAGACTTCGTTATTTAGTTTTAGTTGCATACAAGTTTTCATTCATTAAATTTATTTATGTTTTATATTATTACAGAGCCCTTTTTTTTACGATTACATATCGATCTAATTTTTTCATTAGTTAGTAACGTTTCTTCGCTTTTATGTCACGTTATTTTCAAAATAATCGTGTTTTGGTTTATTGTCATCGTGACTCACCGTCAGTGTCAATAACTGTAACCAGTTGACACTTGACAACGCTCACCTCAAGAATGTCACGTCAAAATCAAATAGAATTTCCAATTTCCAGTTCTCCATGCCGCATACAAATACAAACGAATCCGCCCCACCACGGAGCCAACTTTCACCATGGTATGATACGACTTGTTCAGTTATAACCGCGATGCGGTTCGCTCGTTTCACATGCGATATAACTGTATATCCGATCCGACAGGGGACTGCTATGTTCGCACGCATCACATTCTACCCCACTCTGCTGTACAATGTCCTCATGGAGAAGGTCACCAGCAGACGCTGGTACGACAGGATAGATGACACGGTCATCCTCGGGGCTCTTCCCTTTCAAAGCATGACTAAACAGGTAGGAGTTTTGGAAATATTAGCTATGTAGGGATTTGCTGTATTTTGGAGTTAAACCAAGATTTATCTATGAACCGTGGTTTAAAATGGTGCTGACTATAATAAAAAATCTGTTAGCAATGAATAAAATATATGATTACAATAAAAAAATATTTTAGGAATGTATAAAATTTACTTTAAAAATCGGTAATTATACGACCAAGTGTTAAGATAAATTTTTAAATGATTCTTTGAAAATATCTGGATGCAAGTTCCTATTGTATGTTTTAATTAACCTAATTATTGTAATGACTATATATAAAATACTATATTATATATAAAATACTATACTATTTATACATACAGTGAGATATGGCATGAATTTGTTGTTGCTATCATGAAAGCTGTTTATGGAACATTTTTACCAATTCCTAGTACAGTGTTTATGAACTAATCAGCAAGTGAGTTTACTACTTGCCTCTTCACTTGCAGCCCATTGATTCTGCAGATGTGGAATGTAGGTGGTGACTGCTTCCTATTAGATGGCCCATTTTTTTTGTTGCCTATTATTATAAATTGATTAGAAACATTTATTCTCAGTTGGATTATTATAATACTATTATTAGTTTATTGAACAGTCATGAAAATTTCAGATAAATATTTTTGATCGACTTGGAAAATTTGAAAATGGAACTTTCAATATATGGACATGTACATAATTATAAATTATATTATTTCATTGATTCTTGTTAGATCTTATTTTATGTCTCTTAATTTTTCAATAAAATATCAAGGAATATGCTGTGCAATCATTGTCAGAGAATTGCATAATATAATTGCTATGTGTGACCAAAAATATTCACAAAAATGTTTAGAAACCTAATTTTATAAAACTTATAAAATTATTATTATAAAACCTTTCATACATCATATAGAACTATCACATGAAAAAACTTTTAAATGCATATTACATAGTCTGTAAATTGATACAGCATTACTAATACCATCTAATATGCAACAGTGGAATATTGGTAATAACAGTGGTGTTACAGTTATATTGTTAGTCAAGATTAATGCAATAAAACTGTAGGGTGAATCCCCAGTGTTGCAACCAAAACACTAATAAACTTTGTCACTTCAAAAAATCAAGCATTGTGCAAGAGCTCCATCAGGATCGTGCTGAGTATCTTAATGAAATCACTAATAAAGGTTCTAACTAAATTCCCTCGTCTGTTGTTGAGTAGAGTAAACAAGGAGTAAACAATGATAGCATGGCCTTAACTCTTGATGGATCTGTTACACAGCACATCTTAAACACATCCCCCTATACCTACTGCTATGTAGTATAGATAAGGATATGATAGTATGAAAAAGACAAATAACTATAAAGTAAATGTAAATTGTTAAGTAGTCTTTACATTTTCAGTTAATAGAGGAGGAAAACATAAAAGGAGTTGTCTCCATGAATGAAACATACGAGTTGCAGATGTTCTCCAATGATGGAGAGGTGAGTTATGAAACTATTGTCTTTTTGCCAATATCTGATAAGAGATGAACCACCTAATGGTAATGAATACGGCAGCTAATAGATAACCATTAATACTGAACTTTATGTTTGAGTTTTGAATTACGTTAAAATTAGTGATACTTATAAATGCTGCCTCTCTCGGTACATGGAGTGACTAGGTTCAGAATCAAGTTCCACTCTTAAAATAACTATAACCATCCAGCGTAAAGGAGATGGCTAAAAAACTCTTTGACACCAAACACATTTGAATGGGAGAACCTTTGTAAGTTCTCTTTTTGTTATGTTATGGAATAGTTAGAACAACCTTAGCATGATAAGTCATTATCATTATGTAACATTCTACAAGTAAGGTACAGGCAATCAATTTCTTTTTCTCGTAAGTAAAACTCAAAATAAATTCAAATTCAAGTTGTATTTTAGTTATGTAATGAAATTTTTTTTATTCATATCAAATTAAGTTCAAAGAAAAAAAAATGTTCTTGAAACTGAGGAAAAATAATAATTTTATATCATGTAGTTTTTTAATGTAAATAGCCGACAAACGAGCAGATGAGCCATCTGATGAAAAGTGGTCACCGTCACCCTTGGATACCAGCAAGACCAAAGGTATCACTGATGCGTTGTCGGCCAGGAAATAGAAGAAGATAAAAAAGAAAGTACTAGTTCTCAAGCCCCCAGCCGGAACACGACGAGTCGTTTGGCGGATGACTCAAGCAGGAGGGTGGTAGCTAGCTGGCAGGCTTCACGGAAAGATAATAATACCAGTAATAATATTTTAATGACACATACACGTACATACCCACACATGTAAACATTAAACACACATAAGTTTCGATATTCAACGACACGTGTGTTAATTTTAAATTGATTGAAAAGATGTAATTGTATGTCAATGGACAGAATTCCAATGTCTTGAGCGATGCAATCATTTGTATTAAGTTCATAAATGAATCATTAACCAGATTTAACATGACGATAAGTTTACTACCAGCAAGAATTACATCGAATCGAAGATAAATTTCCTGAAGGAATTATTAATTAACATCGATTATTAAGTTTAATCTTCGTAAATTGATCAAAAAATATTTTATATTATAAGTAGGCACTACTATTTATTAGTAACGCCATAAGAAATAGCCGCTGTTTGTTTTTATCGGGTGTTTTATTAAATTTATCGTTGTCAACTGCATAAACTGTCCTCGTAAAATAATATATTGGTAAAAACAGCATGAAAATCCATGCAGTACATTTTGTGATTAAGGCGTGGAGATAGATAGACTTTTTTTTTAATATTACACTGGGTTGTGATATACTTCGTAGCTATTATATTTTTGGCGCTGCTGGTATCTTTACAAAATTCCTCGCATGGCAACATCCCTTTGCATCTTTGTTCCGTGAATGACACTACCCCAAATCAATAAAAACCTCACTTCATTAATAAGTAACATTATTACTAGTAAGAATTACTGCTAGTAATTAATGAGAAGTAATAAATAATTACATGTAGTAATTTAAATTCATTTCATTACTTTAACATTTATTAATGTTTAGTAATTACACACCCACCCATAACACGATAAATGTTTTCGACCATTTTAAATCACAGTTACACACCTTACAAATTTTTGTATCATGTTAGATAGCTACAAAGTAGTAAGTACATGTTTTTAAAAATGTCCCGCCAATAAGTCCTGCGTTATCTTGCGTAAATCGCCAATTTTAGTACTTGTCTTCATATACTATATATATAGTCTTATATCCATCCGGACAAAATATACGTTTCAAATATTAAAACAATTTTTCACATAGTTGCCGCGATTCCGGAGATCACTTTCCGCACATACAGAGACTCACAAAATTCGCACTCTCTCTTCATAATATCAGTATAGATTATTCGAAATAATTGTTTTGTGTGCAAGATTAATTTAAAAAACAACCCGTTCGAGAGTACCTGTCACAACAGTAATTATAATTGACGTGACATGTAATCAGTAACTGGATAAAAGATACAGGAATTTATAAAATTTTAACATGGCAATATTTTAAAAGTTACAAAACATTATTATGTCTCAATCGTTACTGTCCGACACCAAGTTTCACAGCCCATTTGATGTAAACTCTATCACCTCAGATAGTTTTGGAATATGCAACCAGTGTGCACATCAACGGTACTTCAAAGAGAAAAGAGGTCTTAGTGTACACATGTCCAGAGTGCATAAAGCAGGCCGGAATCTCATAACACAAGCGGCGCGCAACACTTTAACTCGG
Organism: Megathymus violae; assembly: GCA_003671415.1. Taxonomy (NCBI): domain Eukaryota; kingdom Metazoa; phylum Arthropoda; class Insecta; order Lepidoptera; family Hesperiidae; genus Megathymus; species Megathymus violae. Next base: position 2,442,550 of record PDGT01000029.1, on the reverse strand, counting down.
GTAAATGACGAACTCATTAGTGAAAAATTAGCACGCTACAAGAATACACTACCTGTCATTAAAAGGATTCCCCGTGGAGCAAGGTTGGCGGTTGTTGAACCATTAAAGAAAACTATAGATAGTATCTTAAATGACAATGATACGGAAAGCTGGAAACAATTTGTAACATTTTCTTATAGGGTGTTGCATATATCCAAACACGTCAGTATCGCTGAGGAATCGAATAAGAAATAATTGCTCAACCCTACTTTCATAAAAAACTCGGTAAACAATGAATACAGATACAGAAATAGCAGTGTTAACAAAATAAAACGGATCGAGAACAAGTTTAATGATGGAGATTTAAGAGGAGCTGCACAATTATTATTTTCGAGCGACGGCGATAGCACCAAATAACTCAGAAACACTCCAAACTCTACAATCTAAACACCCAAATGCAAGATCGTCACTGCAACTAGAAAATCCTCCAGTAATTTCCACCCCAAAATGCGGATAAATCCCGCTTATTAGCCGTTTCACAAAAAGAGTCAAATCATTGGCTTGGCGCTTACCCTCTTCCAACATTGGAACCCAACTCAACAACACCACACTGTCGATAGCAGTAGGTCTAAGGTTGGGCACAAAGTTAAATGAGACCCACCGTTGCTGCTGTGGTGCCTGGGTCAATGCTCTGGCACACCACGGCCTCTTGCCAGAGAAGCGCAGGTCGCTTCTCCAGACATGCGGCTCTTAATTACATTATCCGCCGTGCACTTTCTAGTGCCCATGTCCCCTCTTTACTAGAGCCCAGCGGGATCTTGCGCAGCGATGGCAAGAGCCCGGATGGGTTGACCTTAATTCCTTGGAAGATTGGTAAGTGCCTGGTCTGGGATTCCACCTGTGTGGACACCCTGGCCACATTACTGGAACATCTGTCAACCCAGCGGCAGCTACTACCATTGCAGAGCGATCTAAAATCCGATAGTACAAATAAATCATAAACCAGTATATTTTCGTGCCGGTAGCAGTAGAGACGTTAGGTCCTTGGGCCCCGAAGCCAAATTATTTTTGAAAGAATTGTCGGCGCTTTGATTTGATCGAGGCAACTGGAGACTCCAGAGCCGGCAGCTTCCTGGCTCAACGAATAAGTCTCACTATACAGCGTGGAAATGCTGCCAGTATTCTGGGAACCCTACCTCAATCAGACGCGCTTGACGAAATATTTAATTTCTAGTACCTCTTTATTTAAATTCTTCGTGTTATTTTTAGTTTTTATATTGCAAATATTTCTGTATTATTTTTTCATACCATTCCATGTTTTTCCTAAACCTTTTTTTTTGTCTGTTTAATTAATTATTTTAGCGTATTATAATTCTATTGTTTTTTTAATTATCATATAATTGTAGATTACTTTATCGCTATTATTAAATATGAGATATAATACCAATGAGGATTTGATTGATGTTTGTAACCGTAAAAAGTTTTCCCAATAGCATCAGTAACTACCATAGAGTTACGTATATTAACTTTATGGTAACTACCTCATTGCTGTTGATCCCTATCACACGTACACTAATAAGAGCGAGATAAAATACAATCGCGGCGGTTTTAATTTGAGCAGGTTGCCAGAACAATGACGTTGTCTTAATGTCTTGGAAGGCACCTTGAACCATCGGTCTAGGTTGGCATCGATAATTAGCTGTCGATAAATGGTGTCGGAGGCCTTTGCGTGACATAACAGCTTTTGGCCCTCGGGTCGGGCCTACACCGCCGACAACGGGACTGGTTATTTTAACCACAATAAATGGTTTTAACATCATCAATCGAATCAATGTTAATAATTATTATAGAATGATAATGATAATTTTAATGTTGTTCAAACATTATCAATGCTATTTATTTATAAAAAAAATTGATCATAATTATGATGATAATGAGTAATTAAAGCGGAAATTTGAACCGAAATTAAACTTTGTCAATGATTGAAACATAATGAAATTTAACAAAATGTTTATTTTATTAAATTTGATATACTTAATACTATTTTATAATAATCTCCGCGTAACTGCGGCAGATTTATCGCAATGTTGAATATAGTCCGTTAGTTCGATAATACACGAAAAATCCAGAGTTACCTCAGAATGTAACAAAACGTCAATTTGAAATTGAAAGAGTAATCAACGCCGCATCTTCGGGAACCTTCCTTAAAACTGGCTTTGTTATGTAAATGTGTGTTATAATCATCGCCTGTCACGGGCGTTACGTTATCTGTGTATCGTAGGTTCACAGGAACCTTGTGACCTGGCGGTGTTCGTGCTTCCTCGATGACAAATCTCAGTTTTTAAAGTCACCAGTTATTTAGCTGTCTTGTATTATTTAAATGTGGTCTCGATAGCGGGATTTTTGGTCGAAGCTAGCTTGTGCATTAACCGTGGTACTGAAAAACTGACAGGAGACCGACATTAACGAGTTGATTATGATCTGCAATTAAACTTTAAATAATATGTAGTTTGTAAATTAAAAAAATATATTAATAGCAGTCGATCCTGTTATTTATAACAATATAAAATCTTCGGTGGAGTGACAATGGTGTATAAAATAGTTTTTTTAATACGTACATAATTATAATCTGTATTAATATTATATTGTGAGTTTGTGTGTATGCGGAGGGTAATCTCCGGAACCGCGGCAACTGATTAACTAAAAACAGAGCTCGGAATAATTTAAAATATTTTACAATATTTAAGCTATCATTTGAATTTATGTATATAAATGTACATTCATATTTATACACGTGAATAATTATAATGGAATATTAGAACAATTGTCACCGACTTCACAGCGTTCTTAATTTAAAATTCTGGTATTCTCACTTATGTCATGTTAGGTACATAATAAAATAACATAACAAGAGCCACACTTGGTTTAATCCTTACACAACAGATGTCGCTGACATTGGTATTATTATTATTTTTTTATCAAAATTAAATAAATTATTTCATATTGCAACAGTAATGTATAATTCAGTTTCTTTTTTAAATTGATTTTCAGAAATGGAGACAATACGGTGTTGAATTTTTACAACTGGCAACTACAGATATATTCGAAGCGCCAGACCAAGACAAACTTTACGAGGGCGTGCGGTTTATTAATAGGTATGTATCTATATAAGTAGTATTTATTACCGTTAGTAATGTCCATTGACGACGATGTACACTTACCATCTGGTGGTTCGTCAGCTCGTTTGACGGCTATTTACATCAAAAAAGACAGTGAAAATTGCAAAATGTAGAGTTGACCAATTGTAATATACCCTTTCAGTAGTAGGAGGGCACGCCGTACTGTTTTTGCGCCAGTTTCAATATGTGGCGAATACGATTGGTGACATAAAGTAATAGTACCCTTGTAATAGTAATAGTAAACTTTAGTAATTACCATGTGTCGTTTAATAGATCTACTGAGAAGTTTCTTTCGCCGTTTCTTCTCCTCAATGTTAAAGCACCTTTTAGAAACGGTAGTAGGAGCAAAAAATGACGTGCATAAATGTATTTACACAATATCTACATGATTAAATAACTTTGAATTTAAACTTGTTCGGTAGGTTTCTACCGCTGCGCAGCAAGTTGGCCAAAGTACCCACCGACGAGCGGCAGGTGAACAGCGGCACTGTGTACGTGCACTGCAAGGCGGGACGCACGCGCAGCGCCACCCTCGTCGGCTGCTACCTCATGATGGTGAGTTACCATTCGACTGATACATATCCATACATGTACAAGGTATGTAACTAAATAGAGAGTAAGTGTTCTGCGCCACCCATGCACATGTGCAACACCAGGATGGTCACAGGAGTGTTGCCAGACAAGAAGAAATCCATAAGTCGAACAATGTCCTAAATGTCCCTTCAGCGGTACAATCTAAACAGGTTAAAACATTAGGCGGTTGAATGAAGGTCGTAGTTGTTCAGTCGGGCACACCACCAGCAGGCCAGTTGTCCTGGACACCGTCCACAATCTAAGGGAGCATCTTACACCTAAAAATTTATTTTCCAGCTCTACAACCCTATCATCCACCGTACTCTCCAGATCTGTCTTCAACTTGACTTCCTTGTCAGTCTTGAGGCAGTCAAATCCACCTTCAAACAATCCAGTTTAAATGGCTCCCAGATTTATAAGCGAGGAGGATAAATTTCCCATTAAATGGGAGAACTGTTTTGAAAACAATGGTCCATACTTCGATTTGTAATATACATTGGACGTGAGTTTAATATGTAGCCATAAGTGCGTTCTGTAACTGTGAATAGGAAAAAAAACTCCTCGGGAGTTTCTTGCCGCTTCTTCTTCCGGGACCATTCACGGTAGGGATTTGTTGAAGCGATGGCGTAGTTTGACGTTCGAAAAGTGTTTGTAAAAAAAAACTTAAAATAAATATTATTTCATTCAATTACTCGACTTTTTTTTGGTACAAACTGACAATTTTTATAAGGACTCAATTATATGCTACTATAACAAAAAAACAATAATGTCGTGTGTGTTTATGTCGTTCCAGAGAAACGGCTGGTCGCCGACGGAGGCTGTGGAGTACATGCGGTCGCGGCGGCCGCACATCCTGCTGCACACCAGGCAGTGGCAGGCGCTCGACATCTTCCACCGGCGGCACGTCGCGTCACGCTAGACACTAGACACGTGTTCTTCCGCGCCTCCGCACCCCCGCCAGGGGACGTTTTAATTAATTACTACGTGTTACAATCAGATACGTGCCGTGCACGATAGACGATGTTATCGCTAAACAGCGATTTATTCTAGATAACCTTTGGGAATATGATTAAGGAAAAAAACAAAAAGGATGTTGGTACGGTGTACGGTGCGATACTCTTGTATCGAAGGTAATATGTAATGAATGTAAGGAAAATAACAAAGTATATAAATATATATTTTCAAATAAAATATGATTAATATTGTAAGTATAGATCTAACAATACACATACATTCAAATATTTATTTGTAATTTCCACATTTAAAAGTGTAAGATAATATATGCATCTTGGCAAAGGATAAGAAGCAATTAAGGAAACCATTAAACTAAAAAATAATATTCTAGTGAAGGGGAGAGTCTTACACTAACGGGAAGGGAGCTTCATAGTTCGACCGTGTAGACAGAGAAAGATTTATAGTAGGAAGAAGAAAGAGATGAAGAATACTTAAAGAATTTATGTATATAGCATAAAGATTTATATTACTATATATTTGTTAAATAATTGTAATCGAGTACCTTATTGTAATTCTAAGATATGCAATTTATTAATTGAAAATAACAAAATTATTTAAAACGAAAAAGAATAATTATAATCTAAATTTAGTTTATTGAAAGCTTTATTACGTTAAATGAATTTGACATCAAATATGAGTAATGTAAAATATTATACAAGTCAAGATGTGTTCATGTCGCCGCGGCGAAAGTTTCTTCGTCTCGTTCTTATCTAACCACCTATAAATCTTCACGAAAAGAGCATTAAGATTTATTTTAATTTTAACTGAAAAACAACGTGTTAGTTTATTGATTTACGAAATTCAATCAATTTAAAGGATACAAGTACTCCCGTTATATTTCGATATATTGCGATCAGCAACATAATGTAAAGATTATTTTTATGAATGTCGAGTGTCATTTCATATTTCAAATATGTTTTAAAGCTGTCTCAGCTAAAATAATTTAGAAGTATTTCTTTATTGCTCAAGTAAGTCTCGCGGAATTTAACTGCGGACAGCACACAAACTGTACCGTGTCTGCACGGGCTCGATTCCGGCCAGGGCAGACATTTATGTGACGGTGTGACAGATAAGTGTTTGTTCTCGGGTTACGGGTTTGTGTGTCCGACTATGGTCACAGTGAATCCTAATGAACGAGTCTCAATGAATGAACATATTAAAAACATTTAAAAACAAACATTTATCTATTGCATAAATGTCTGCCTGGAAATTGAACCCGGGTCTCTCAAATCGGCTACAATCTTCCTCCCCACAATAGCTCCAGAGGGAACTACTCTTTAATACATTGATTTAAAATAATGATGTGCGGTTTTATTGATAACATCGCGTATTTATGAATACATATAATTATATCTCATGTTATTTTATTTGGTACTTCTAAAAAACGGGGACAAAGCTATAGTTAAATATTAATAATTAAACGGTATTTATTTTTATAGTAAATGACAAGTCGAATTTGTTAGATTTTGGTTAGATTAAGTGTTTGATTACTTATAAATAAATTATTTGATGAATGTAAGATTTGTTGTTTAATTTTTTTTACACACGGTAATAATAATTAAATGGTTAATGAATCAAATGCTTCAATCAAACAAATCCCTGCCGTGAGTGGTCCTGGAAGAGGCAACAAATTTTTTTTCCTCAAGTTACAGAACGCACCATGGCTACATATTAAATTCGGGTGCAAGTAGTCATATCTTTAAAGTAACCATCTAGTTTGTTATAACATTTTCTGCATTATAATGCTTTTGACGTAAATTTCTAATTTACAATACTTATGGCATATCTGTCAATTGTCACGGAATTTTATTATAAATACCAACCAGTTTTGCTAACTCTGAAATATGGTACAATCATCTTAGCCATATTCCTAGTATTAATATTGTGATGATAATAATAATTATATGGGCGATACGATCTTGCACTGTTATTGCGTGTTAATTCATTCGCATTCAGTTAATTTTCGCGATTATTACATTAGTGTTAGTATTCCAGTTCGTATTTGGACATCTGCAGCAGACGCTACAAACACTCAAGAACCGGGACTAGCCATCTATCTGTCACAAATGCCTGTCCGGTCGAGGGGATCGAACCCAGTTGTTTTGTTCCTTAATTTTGACTTACAATTTAAACAATAATTACTTAATGCACAAACATATGTATTAATTAACGGGAAGATATGAAAAATGGGAGACTAACACAAATTTTCTAACTTTCTCAGAACTTAATCTCTTTTATGTTAATAACTGACAAACGAGCAGACGAGCCACTCGACGGTAAGGCCAAAGGTATTACTGATGCATTGTCGACTAGAAAATGAGAAGAAAGTAAGAAAGAAATTACTGGCTCTCGAGCCCCCGGCCGGAACACGACGAGTCGTTTGGCGGCCGACTCAAACGGGCGAGTGGTAGCTAGCCATAATATTATTACTGACTTAATAATTATACTGCTAATACAATTCTTACGCGAAGCCCTACCAGCAAGGAGGCTGGCTTCTGGCGCCACTTACAACACCCTGTTCTGCCAGCATGTGATTGGGGGGAGTATTCTAGGCCGCCCCATACGGCAACTAATTTTGTAACTGCCATATATTGTTTAAAAGATGTGCCGAAGAGTTTTCTTATCCGTTTCTTCTCTTCAGTATTAAAGCACCTTTTCAAAAGGGTAGTAGAAGTAAAAAATGATGTGTATTTAGAACACATAAATAATTACACATACATAAATAATTTACAGAATACATAAATAATTAAATTACCTTGAATTTGAAATCAACTTACTTGAGATTAATATAGAAGCCTTATTCTGCAAAACGAATTACATACGACCCATTTACGGGAGAAATTAATAATATTGTTACAATAAAACCACCAGTGTAACCATGAAAACATTTATTACTAATAAACACTAAACAAAGGCCCGAAGCATCACACGTTCCCTCTCTGAACATAAATAATAATTAGTACACAATCATTAAAAGCAACTTATACAATGACCAAATTCAACAAAAATATACATCAAACTATTGAATCTCCATCATCACATCACATCATTTGATAATAAACAGTAAAAACAACCAACAAAATAATACCAAAGTAATTAACATTTTAAAAACATTACTTAGGGCATATTTGAAAACGATGCATTTACATCATAGACGTACGATACTTACACACACATATGTGTGTGTGCGTGTGTGCCTACGATGTAAACGGCAAGGATTGCATTACACTGTCGTGTCAAATGGTCGTGTGTTGCGTAACTTGAAAGATAAAACACCAATTTAACATTAATTACAAACGAAATGTTCAAAACAATTTAGATAAACTAATCATTGTGCTTGGCATTAAGTACCCATATTGTCTCGACACCAGACTTTTGGAAAACATTTCAATGTACATTCTACGGATGTAACCAGGAACATATCGTTAAACAACAATATTCTTTTACAGTTTTGCGAGCAAATTTTCTTATTAACATGCAATGTGTTGTAGTAAATTTTTAGGAACAATGGTGCCAATGGTTAAGTACATTTATCTTTGGTGAGGAAGGTAATTGTAGACTGAAATATGAACATTCATACATTGTCCTGATCACATCCAAATTCAATAAATATCCAAACTAAATAACTAAGCAATTAAAAGAGGGCGGTGGCCCCTTAACAATAATACAATATACTGTACTCCGTTTTTCTAAATGAAAATTTATTTAACGATGTTCTGTAATATTTTAATTATGTCCATAATAAGTAACACGAGGTGTTGGTGATTTTCTTATGAACTGTTGAAATAAAATAAAAAGCCGAAAAATGGTATACTTACTTAATAGCACCATAATAATAAAACATAAATCGACACACACAACACGTAGCCTCAATAATTAAGATAATAACAAAAAACGTTATATAAAATATTTTATAAGCATTAGAAACCATATCACAAATGTGGTATTAATAGTGTTTTACTACACGGAGCGCCGCGATGTTCATAACATAATATTTTAATTGAACAAATTCTTAAATTAAATTAAATTAAAAATACCTCACAATTCGTTACATGTGAGTGCTCGAAGGACCAACAAAAATTTTGGTTAATTAAATTTCACACTCGTATTAAAATTCAAAAAATCCATTTAATACTTTATATTTGCGTAAATAAGACTCTTATCATCAGTTCAAAGAAATTCACCAATACATACGAGCCAACAAGTCAGCTCCCCTCACGCCTTCTGCTCCGACTTGATGGACCAGAGCCGGCGGACGGCGTTCGCGATGCCAATGTCGTGGGTGATGACGTAGAACAGCCCGCCCAGGGTCGCAATGGAGAGGAGGTACACCAGCGCTATCGCAATTTTGGGGATGACTGGCCCGAAGATGCTCGCCCGCACGTAGTCAACAGCGATCGCCTCGAGACCCCTGGGTAGTAAATATTAAATGTAACAATTACTTCTCAAACCAACTCAACCCAAATCCGGTTCGTCTGAGTTGGACTGCCACATCTGCTAGTTCCTCCGAGCAGCCTTCTGTATCAGTAAGAACATAGACTCACAAACGCATGGCATGTCATTTTATTCCGTTGCAGTGATGATGGACGTATTTATATTTATAAAGTGGATTCAAGAAATGAGTAAGAACTACAAGTAAGTTAATGCGCTTCTCACCTAAAACTATAGCTCCACGTACCATCACGTGAAGATGATTTAGAACTTGAAAAGAAATTGTACATATTTTTAAAGAAAAGGAACAAATTTGGTATAATAATCACAGAAAAAACTTATTGTTTTTTTCTGTGATTATTATACCAAATTTCAAAAACCTTCAAAATTAAATAATAAAAAATGACAAAAAACGAGAGCGACGCGGCTAGTGTATCGGCTCGGCCGGCGAAAGCCTAGCATAACGTGTTTCATTTAGATAAGACTCTGCCCCTATCATCAATAGCTCCATAACATCCCTGATTTATAAATACGTAACAAAATAAATCAAAACCTTTGCACTCTTGGCAGGCGCAGTCGTCGGCTTGCGCATGTTCCTCCATATCCGCCAGAAGGCGCGACACATGCCGATGTCGTTGTAGATGAGATACAGCAACCCGCCCAGCATGACCACCGTCAAGAAGTAGACCACGCCCATCGCCAGCTTCGGCGCCGTCGGCCCGACCACAATCACCCTAAAGTATTCCACTACTATCGCCTCCATGCCCCTGGGAAGGATGGATCCGATGATGGATAGGATAGGATTCAAGTCGGATTATTAGGAAAACATGGGAGTTAGGAAACTACTTTTGATATAGGATGGTAGTAACCAAAGTGAGGGTGGGATCGAAGAGACACCATTTTACCTACCCCTATGTACTGTTCGACAGATGGCGTTACGAGTGCCAATAGCAACGCATGGTAATTTTGTTATCTAACAAGTATGGTCCGGTTCGAAGAGAATTCGAGCCAGTGACACTCAGAAATGGGGCGCTTCATCCTAAACAACAATTAAGCTTTGTCGGATGATCATTAACTATTTGAACTGGAATAGCTTAGTGAAGTATGTCCTCAGTTTTAAGGACCAACCCAATGGTGAGTCACATGCAGCAAGACAAAGATCTCATTAGATAGGGAGGTTCATCGTTTCCTTCTTGGCAATGTAGGCAACATCCTATAAACGTTGAAACCAACCCACAACTGGTACTCACCAGAAACTATGTGCGGTTATGATGATAGCGAGCAACGAGTCGAACAGCTTATTGGGCATAATGAGCGCGAGAGGCAACAGGGGCACTAGTGCGGCTGCGGTCGCCTTCTCTATCACCCAGAGTTTGGCATGGTCGTGCGCCTTCTCTTCCGACAGACGGACAGCTGACGTCCGAAATGAACGTACCTGTATAAAATACAAGATTGTCACAGCCCATATCTGTCTACATTCCGGAATCTAATGCTCAGGGACTGGGATTAGAAGTAATATTTATTTTCCAATATTCTAATGCCAGATTATAGTCCAGGCCCCTTATGTGGAGGAATAACATTCAAGCTTCAGACAACACTGAAATATCCTAAACACTTACCATATTGAATAACGGTGCATTATCGGCCTTTACTGTCTTATTCTGGATAGAGAGCATACTGGTGACAGTACGCTGCATGATTGCAGGGGTCAGAGAGGGCTGAGTGGCATACCGCATCACCTGCTGACTGAATAGTCGGCTTGTACATGCTGCAACATACACAGAGAAATTCAGTTAGTCAATTTCACATTAACCTCAATGTCATTTCTACTAAACTTTACAAACCAAACTGAAATATCTATAGCATAGCAAATTATTGCTATGTAAATGGTTGCTATGCAAAAGAGTGGTTTATTGATTAAAATAACTTTTACTATAGTTTTTAAAATAATAGTGGAAGAAATATGTTAATACAAAAGATGCTGAAAATGTTTACTGTACATATATATTTACTCAATTTTATTACAACTAACTGCTGCAATAAACACAATGGCAATTAAACAAATTTGTAACCATCAAATTTTGTTTACAATTGTTTCTCAGGCTCAGTAAATGATTACAAAAGCATTCCTTCAAATCTACCTCCAAATCAATACATAGTTATTTAAAGATAATCATAAATCTCAATATAATAAGCAAGTATTGTAAACATTACTCATATTTGATTTAAATTTTATGTGAGTCACTTAATTTCATTTACTAGTTTAAAAGGTTTATTTTTACTTATTATCTGTTAAATAAAATTAATTATTTCAAGGATATTGTAAATTTGACCTTCACCCCAAGAATGACCCTTAGATATGTTATAGAATTGGAAAATTAATCTGTCTATCCTAAGCTAGCCTCCTGGAATTTCTGGATATTGCAATAAATAGCACTAGAAGTAACATAAGGAGCATAATTATTGTATTTTACCATACAATACCATACCATACCATACATAGCATATAAATGAAATAAAACAAAATATGTACTGCAATTGCATGTGGATTATAATCTACTGAGCTGTGTTTTCTACTGCCGATTAATGGTTTCACCATGAACCTACCATGAGCCATCTTCCAATAACTTCAAGAAACCTTCTTGAATTGTAACTTAATTCAATGACAATTTACAATGTTGCAATACATCTATGGTCACTCAGAGTTAGGTTGCATAAATTTAGGGCCTTAAGAGACCACATGATGACCACATCAATGTCAAAAACAAAATTTAAAAGTAGGAAATACGACATATTTGTGGCAAATTTTCTTTCAATCCAGAATGATCGCATGGCGGCTAGGAATATGTTATTTTTAATCTAACCATTGCAAGGATATTTACAATCAAACAAGAGAGATTAATATTTATATCCATTAGAATTTTTTTGCCAATGACCTTATCTTCTAGAAAACTTTCTAATGTAAAATATTTATAGGTAGCGAAAAAGTACGATTTCATGTAACAAAAGTAAATCTTAAAAGAAATAATGTTTGGCACTTCTACTGACTAAAAACAACTAAGTAGACATATTATTATGTAATGTTAAACTAAAGTTTTATTATAAACTTAACAAATACCTGGTGCACGGAGGAACATAGATAATGCCATTGTCTTTCGAAAAGGAAATATAATTTCACCTAAAATAAAAAAAATCTGTAGGTTTATTTCGAATCGAAATTTGTATTATTTTGGCAAATCTGATTAGCCAGATAACCACAGAATACTAATACTCCTATGGGAAATGGCAACAACCTTAACTACAATAGCTTGCTTTTCTACACTCTTACTACTGTTATGACTTATGACAATGTTACTGTCATGTCATCGGAATAATAAGAGCACAGAGGATGTGACACTACGAATACGGTACGTATAATAGTGTGTTATAATAAAAAAACTGTTCAATAAGAAAATGCAAATAAATTGTATTAAAAAACTTTAAATTTTAATATTGATAGAATTCAAAATCCCTTAATGCAATGCTGAAGAAAATCAAAATTTTTGAGATAAAATAATAGCCTCTGTCCCTTTTTCACACACAAAATAATAATTTGACGCGATTATGTTGAAGATAATCATTTAACTTGAAGAAAAATCCCAAAATGACTTCATAGTACAATTTATTGAGCAAAATAGTCGTGCAGAATTCGTATCGTCACTGCCCCTTATGATTTTTTTATCTGTGACCAATAGTATTTGCTTACATTACAATAGATTTAGGATAATAATTTAGCGCCCTTCCTAACCCAAGAGGGGTCGCATCAGATAACGGTTTAGAAGCCACAAGGCCAAAACCAATATCGGGTGGTGTTTAGTGGGTAGGCCCCTAGGTTTCAAGGGAGTTCCACATAACCAGCGCAGCCGGCTGCGCTGGTATGCTATGAGCATTCATCACCTCCCTCCCGCGCAATCCGGAAGGTAGCCCTTACCCCTTTGTCTGGGCGCAAAAAAAAAAAGATAATAATAACAATATTTTCAATATTTGTACGTAGTTTATTGAATTCTTTAGAGATTTCTACGACATGCTATCTTAAATATCAAGAATATCATAAGTTTCGAAATTATAAAATAAATGTCTTAACCGATAGGTTTATTAGTGCCATTGAACAGACTTTTTGATGTGATTTTAATATCTATAGACTGTAGATTTGGCATGGCAACCCTCTAATGACATGCATGACAATTCATTTTAGATAGTTTTGCTGAATTTGAAGATTTGTTGATAAATTCCATAAGTTCCTTAAAACAATAAAATGGCTACAACATTAGAAGACAAGTCCATTTGGGAGGATGGAGAGGAAGCGTTAAGCGAAGAAGTGCTACGTATGCCGACCGACGAGATCAACAGTCGCACCAGGCTTCTGGACAATGAAATCAAAATCATGAAAAGCGAGGTCATGAGGATATCTCACGAACTGCAGGCTCAAAATGAGAAAATTAAAGAGAACACTGAAAAGATCAAAGTCAACAAAACTTTACCATACCTTGTGTCGAACGTCATCGAGCTTCTAGATGTAGATCCTCAAGAAGAAGAAGAGGATGGTGCAGTCGTTGATCTGGACTCACAAAGAAAGGGTAAATGTGCGGTCATTAAAACTTCAACTCGACAAACATACTTTCTACCAGTGATTGGCCTAGTGGACGCAGAGAAGTTAAAGCCTGGAGATTTAGTGGGGGTCAATAAAGACTCTTATCTCATTCTGGAAACTTTGCCCGCTGAATACGACGCACGCGTGAAGGCTATGGAGGTTGACGAGAGGCCCACGGAACAGTATTCTGATATTGGTGGGCTGGACAAACAGATTCAGGTATCCTTTATTGGAATATAGATTTTTTACCAATCCAAAATAAAATCATTAGTTATTATTATTGTTAAATTATTTTTTCACTTTAACATTGAAGACTAGAAAAATTTAAAACCCATTTAAAAACAAATAATAAGCACTTTTTTTGGCTTATTCTTAATATGACTGTTGAATGTACTAACAGTACATTTTCATAATAAACCCTTAAATTTGCATTTCAATGTACTTCTGCAGTAATCTTTTAGCTCTCTATGAATGTACTTAATATAGAATAAAAGTAAATAAATATATATTACAGGAACTGATTGAGGCTGTAGTTCTCCCTATGACCCACAAGGAGAAGTTTGTCAATCTAGGTATCCACCCACCAAAAGGAGTCCTGCTCTATGGTCCCCCAGGCACAGGCAAGACGCTCCTAGCCAGAGCCTGTGCAGCACAAACCAAGTCCACATTCTTGAAGCTAGCTGGACCACAACTTGTACAGATGTTCATTGGTTAGTTAACCCCTAACACGTTAATTATGTCAATATAAAAAGTAAATCTTGAGGGGGTTATGTGCAAGGAAATAATCAGAGTTATGAATGTCTACAAGGTATAAAACTTGACCCTTAGTAATATTACATGTTTTTTTAGCCTTTTATAAGTTAGTAGATGGTGGTGGATTTTTAAAGTGATTTAGCTATAGGCATTTTAAGGTATCACTTCATTTTCGAAAAGGGGCTCTTGCCTAAAATAATTTGGGTATCCCTGTTCTAATTGATGTGACTACTTACTTTTATCCATTCCAGTTTGAAGGCAGACTCGGATAATGTATTTTAAACTTAACAGACACTTAAATGATTCTTGTTTATTTATTCTTTTTGCTGATTCAGTAGTTTATTCAAGTCAGCATGTCCTAATGAGATACAGACTTCTTCCAGAGACTCGTCCATCGTGGTACAGCAATTTTCCTTAAACTTAACTTACCGGACCACCATTTCCTTGACAAATCTCTGCTTTTGAAGGTATTGTACTCAATTCTGTGACGAAATTTTGTCTACTTAGCCTTTACATCTGTCCGTCGTTCCGTCAGTCTATATACTGATATGGACATATATGTGTAGGGATGTTATATTTGTTATACTTAAATTTTCCGTTTAGATCTTTGATTTGATTATGTTTAAATAATCACTATACATTTTAATCAGGTGATGGAGCAAAACTAGTGCGTGACGCTTTCGCTCTGGCTAAAGAGAAAGCTCCTGCCATCATCTTCATTGATGAACTTGATGCCATTGGCACTAAGCGCTTTGATTCCGAGAAGGCTGGTGATCGTGAAGTGCAGCGTACTATGTTGGAGCTCCTTAACCAACTGGATGGATTCAGCTCCACTGCTGATATTAAGGTATAAACATTAAGGCGTATAATACTCAACATTAACAATTCTTTACTTATATTTATATTTTTACACATCTCCAATTATTGGTTAAATGATATCACTTTTATTATTCAATAATTTACAGGTTATTGCTGCCACCAACCGAGTAGACATATTAGATCCTGCCTTACTCCGCTCAGGGCGTCTCGACAGGAAGATTGAGTTCCCTCATCCTAATGAGGAAGCCAGAGCTAGAATTATGCAGATTCATTCAAGGTTTATTTTAAAATAACTTATGTTAGCTTTATTTTCTTTCTATCAATAATTAACAAACAAACAAAGGACCACCTAATGGTAATCTGTCATATCCTTCTATATGCGTCCGTAACATCAAAAGCTTCACTGATGCATTGCTATTATTCAAGATGGAAGCGGTGGGAACATGTTTAATACTGGCTCTTTGACACTGGAAACGAAACCCGTAACAAATACTCAACTCCAAAAATGTCTATAACCAAAATCAATGAAAGAACTTTTGAAACATAACCTCTAGCTGTCTGTCGTTCAATTCCCGACCGCACGCATGTTGCTTAGTTCTTAGCAACTTTCCATTTACATGAACTTTTGAAGTAGCTAAACATCATAGAGCAATATCATTTTCAATTTCAGAAAAATGAATGTGAGTCCAGATGTAAACTTTGAAGAACTTTCCCGTTCCACGGATGATTTCAACGGTGCTCAGTGCAAAGCGGTCTGTGTAGAAGCAGGTATGATAGCCCTGAGGCGCTCCGCTACCGCCGTTACCCACGAAGACTTTATGGACGCCATTTTAGAGGTTCAGGCCAAGAAGAAGGCTAATCTCAGCTATTACGCCTAGTGTATCTAATAATGTAACTTTTTCTTTTGCAAACTTTAATTGTAACATCTTATTTTTAGCCAATATAACATTTTATCAAACTAATGTCTTTTATTTTATGAATGGGATTTTAATATCTAAATTTGAGTAATTATTCGATGTTGTGTTACGATATATTAAAATAAGAATCATATTGGCTTTATAATAAACTAACGGCCCGCCCCAATCTCAAATTAATTATTATACACATACACTTGTTATACAGCCAATGTCTATCCGGAGTAACGTACGTTTTAAATGGTAAAAGAATTTTTCATATACGCGCCGAGGTTCCGGAGATTACCTTCCGCATATATGTACGTTAACTCACAAATTCGCACACTCTTAGATTATTAAATAGATAATCTATGAAATCTGTGGACCGAGATGATCAAATCATTCATAAGTTATGATCGCTGTCAAAAGTGACCCACCAACTATTCTTTATCATTAGGTCCCATTAGTCGAGCCTGCTCTAACTATACCAAGACAACATTTTTTTTTACATAAAATAAGCTAATACTTTACAATTCCATCTGATGATGATGAAGTCTAAGATATTGAACGCACTAACTTACTCTCTCATCTCTTAGACTCCCACATCGTTAGTAAGCGGGAACACCAATCAAATTAAATTAAATCTAAATGTTTATCACATTCTGAAAGTCTTCCCTGAATCTCCATTGTTCCTAGTGTATAAAAATCTATGGTTTCGCTCCTCATTATGAATTCTATTCATTGGATACTGGATGGTGGAGATTTTTGTACTATAATATGACAGTGACTCAGTGGACTTAGATAATCTTTGAAAATTACAAAGTGCGAGATAGACTTCAATTTATCGGATAAATGAGATATATTTAACGAAACGATGTCTTTGATCATTTACTTTGTGTAGCTACAATGCAAATCGTAAACGATTACGATCTCATGAGAGGCATATTAAATATTCGCTGTACCCATTACTTATCCAAATCCAGGGTACTGAAACCTTTCAAATTCGAACCACAACATTGTTTCAATTGCCTAGAATCTTCAGTTCAGTTGACGAGTTTAAACAAGGATAGTAACACAGTCTACAAGTTAGCCTCAAAATACTTAAAAATGCCTACTGCATGCTAGATTCAATTACTCAAAACATATTCTTGGTTACCTGAGACCGAACTATTAGTGTGATCTTCCACCTCTCTCAAATACAGACTGTTGAAAGATCCAACAGGGGAGACAATGTAATTCGTATAAAAAAAATCGAGTAGAATCAAGTCTCTGATATTTAGATCGTTAGAGAGTATTAGGTAAAGTCAACTGAATAAAGACAAAGTCCGGCTCCGTAGCTTCATCAAACAAACACTGATAAGAGTAACAAAGACGTCACATCTGCATTGAAGGCCGTGTTTCACACCCACGAGATGACAACAATTGTCTTCGAGGCGGATTCCCTGAAAGACCTTAGTGTTACAACTTGCAATGAGTGAGCCATAAAATTAAGGATAAACATTGACAAGACGAAAATAATATCAAATGTACGTTGCACCCATGCCGCGTTTTATTGACGCCCTGTGACGAGAAGAAGACGGTGAGAATCAGCTGAATGCAGAAGGCTCATAGTTGATTAGAATGATGCAAGTTATGAGAGGGAAGGAGTTCCGAATGCAGTGACTACGTGAAAGCTATATTACGATCTCCCTAAAAGATTATACTATTGGAAAACCAGGTGTTTGTTTCAACATCATCTTAAAGCGTAGTTGACAGTTTCTGCTAAGCTGGCAACGCTGGCGTTCCACAAGGGTCTGTACTATGTCCCACGCTGTTCGTTCTGCATATCATATCATTATATATTACAGCAACCCAGTGACATCCAATGCTATGCGAATGACTTCAATCTTGTGTCAATCAAACTTGTGTCTAAAGTCGCAAAGTCTCTGGAGCAGGTCTCAGAATCGGGTCGACATTCAAATTATGGAAGGTACTTCCTATTGAGGTATTCACTAGATCTTTGATATGGAGCTTTTCAAAAAGGCGTAAAAAACATTTTCTTCCAGGATCAGCGTGCAATAGTGATTCCTCTAGCTCCCATATTGCCTATGTCCATAGGTGACGTTGGCTACTAACCATAAGTTGGACAATCGGTCTGTTAATATGCTCTTCAGACTATAAAAACGATGCATTCGTCACGAGTTTTTCATAACTGATTACAGAGAAAATCAGAGAGTAAAACCAACTTTTATATCCAAAAATTTATATGTACAATACAAATAGACTTACTTTATATGAATAGGTAAAGTAAATTAATAAAAATATTTATTGCGATTACTCGGAGAACCATGCTGAAATGGAAAATATTTGACCGTATAATATTACTGGTACATAATACCGATAGCAAGTCAAGTAGAAAATACATTTTGAAAACATTTACATCAAATGTAATATAATTATACATAAATACGATTATGATAAATTATTCGTTGATAATTTCATCCAAATATTTTGAATGAAAAAATAACTATTCGTGAACGCAGCAATACAAGAGCGCGACGCGCGTGTGCTAAATTTGAAACATGAAAATATGGATCTATCAAAATTTTAGTTGATTTGTTCAACGAAATAGAAAATAAGGCAAATGTAAAAAAAATTGAAATGTGAAATAGTTAGTGAGTAAATTATTTTAGTCCGCAGAACACCGGCGAAGTAAATAGGTGATATAGTGGTAAGTAACCTAAATAATTATTGTTGTTCTCCGTTCTCAGCATGACATATGAGATAAATTATTAAATTATCAGTAATACCGCATTAGGATATTGATTTTTTAATGTTTTACAGTATGCAGCGATGTGTTACTGCTTTACGCTGTATTTGTCGCTTGTGGGATGTTTATTCAATTTGTTAATAGTTTTTGAATTGCCTAGTTATTTTCCCAAATTTTCGATTTACTAGACATCTTCCACTTATTTACTAAAATTTTTCCGATAACTTTAATTATCAATTCTGATAACTTTAATGATCTATTAAATATTCTGAATAAAATAAATAAATAAAATTCTAATAGGAATCCTGTAATTACAGGGTGGATTCTTTTTTTTTACTAAAGCATAGTTCAAAGTGATGTTGTTTATATTATAAGTGTCATGGAGGAAGAAGACAGCTGTAGTTTTCGCGTTAGGATAAGGGATGAGATACCCAAAGTACATACAACATGCAACCACAACCGTCCACACACCAGGTTAAATTCTTATAAATATATTTATATATTTTCAACATAAAACCCTCATTGAACATATTAGAATGTGCAGTCAGTTCCTTGATAAATATAAAAAAAAATCACAGATTTAAAAATGTTTAAAGGAAAACAATATGGCTTTATATTTAAAATAAATAAACAGTAAATAAAAAGTGAAACTTGTTAAAAACCAATAATTATAGCAAAGTACTTATTAACAAAATTGTATAAAATGTATAATGTTGTAATTTGTGTAAATTTCTCACACAAAGGCAAAACTGACTGTATCATTATAGCTTGACATTTTGAAGTTCAAAATATAACTAAAATACTGAACATTATTATAATAATATTGTTGCTATTTATACAATATTTTATATAAATATGTCTATGCATATTGTATTATTCAAAATTTGTTGAGCTTCAAAATTATGTATCAATTTTTTTTATCATTTGTTATATTTTACATAATATATTTTTGTATTTGCTCTATTTGTATTTTTCCAATTTGTACACTCTTTAATGCTTAAGCTAAACACAACCATTTTAAAATCACAATTTTCTAAACCACCATAAGGCAACCAAAATCATTGTATTTAAGATCTCAGTTTTTAAAGATACTCTTATCTTTATTTTTCATGACGGTTAAAGAAGGGAATTAAAGAATGTTTATGGAACTAACAAAAGCTTATTAATGGAGTGTTTATTTACACTATTTACATATCATACCATGCAAACACACTCTTTCATTATGTTTCAGTTTGTAATAATTTGAAAAAATCATTACTTCCATTTTTACAAACAGTTTTGATGACTTGCTGAATTCAAATGAATGGCTCAACTATCCAAGAACTAGGTTCAAGGTTTGTGATTGCTGAACAGTAGGATTACATATTGTATGTACAAAACTTTTATGCTCTTCTTATACTTTTCTCAACTACACTAGTGCCCAACTGGCACGCACTCTCCACTTTTAATTCTGTCTATGAACTAGGGATGTTATGGATATGAAATTTTCGGATATGCATATGGATACGGATACATGAATAATATTTTAGCAGTTCCGGTTACGGATGTAAAATTATTTCGAATTGTCCAATTACTTCGGATAATCTCAATTATGGATGATGATTTACGACTTGGAAAAAAAATTATTTGCAAGGTTATCAGTTTTATTTATTATAATTACAGAAAATTAAATAAAAATAGCCTTAAAAATTAAATTAAAAAACTATCTAAAATGATAAATGTATCGGTAATGTATCGGCTCGGCCGGCGAAAATCATAGCGTATTTTATTTAGACTCTGTCGCTATCCGAAATTATGCAATACATTTTAATCGGATTCGGTTACGGTTTCGGATATATTTTATTTCGGATATCCGATAGTTTCGGTGACGGTTACAGAGCTCCATAAAGCATTGCAATTTTTTTATCTATTTAGATATTATATGTAACCAGGGATTAATCCTTAACTGACGAGTTAGGAAGGTTTGACTGAACTAAAATTTGCATGGTCTTGGGGTTTTGTCTGGTATTCATTGAAATAATCAATATTTGTAAGTGTTTATCATCAAATTTCAATCGGACAACACAGCAGTATGCAGACCTAAATAACAGTCATATATGCATATTTTAAATGTTCCTTCATATTTATAGATTTTAATACCTAAGGCATAAAACTCGTTTATTGGCTTAAATATAAATTATTTCCAGATCATAAGTGATAAAAATATTATATAATTTAATGTATTATACTAGCAGTCCCCTCCAACTTTGTTCAGGTTGAATAATTAGTTATATGATGATGATGACACAACAAAAAAAATTTATCCCTATAGAGGTACATGTACATTAAGGAACAATTTATTATTAAAATATGCTATTTTTAATTTCCATTATGAACTATAGGCAACACACAATAAATAAAAGGAATTGTTCAGAATGTTTACTTAGTTTGTATAAAATCATAATAGTTACTTGAGTCTAAACATGCCCACGTCATGCCTACGGTAAATTTAATATGACTGCATTACATTATAATTTTCATGGAGATTATTAGAAGTTGATTTAAATGTAAATAAATATGTTAATTCTTACATTAAACAAGTTGAATGTATACTAAAACTAATGAGACTAGTGCTAGTATATTACTGTCACGTTTTGATATTGTGTTATTTATAAGGCCTCGAAGGATCAAAGTTATCTTTATCAGTGTCAATAAATGAAACATTGACAAAATTATTGAAAGTTGATAATGCTGATTTTTTAAAATGCTGAGGTCAATTTTATTTTACATAAACTATTAGTGCCAACGGTTTGATTTTCTATTAGTGAGGTTGTTAAACTAAAGAATTATCGTTTATTGTCGGCTAGGATGCGCGCGGTACGCACAAGATGCGATACTACTGCAATACAACGCATTATACGTTATCGACAGAACAACAATACACGCTCAGTCACCTGTCGGCGGCGGCGCGTGACGGTCGCGGGCCCGGCACGGCCATTCAGCGTGAGCGTCGTTTGTTTACATCGGGAAACTTGTTTGCCCATTTTCTAACAAGTTTT
This sequence comes from Megathymus violae, assembly GCA_003671415.1. NCBI lineage: Eukaryota > Metazoa > Arthropoda > Insecta > Lepidoptera > Hesperiidae > Megathymus > Megathymus violae. The sequence continues at coordinate 2,420,492 of PDGT01000029.1, read as the reverse complement.
TTTTTCAACTCTAGGCCATGGGGAAAGTTTTCGTGTAAGTATCAGATATTAGTTGATTAATAAGAAGATAAGTTGGATGTTTAAAAAAAAATTAAAACTGCAGTGACACGCCGAGGGGGTAAAACAGAATATAGAACAATAGAATTTTTTTACAGGCGTTAATATGTAACGCGAAGAACAAAAATTGGCGACTCTCACATATCCGCTTTGATGAAGTTAAATATGTAAAGTTTTTTTTAATTATAAAATAATACCATTAAAATATTCCACGCCATATAACGTCCAGATAAAGCTTCCGAAAATAATTCGTATATTAAAGTATGATTCAGTGCGTATAACCAAGAACAGAAATAAACTGAAATAGCAACCGTTTGTGTTATGTTGTTCATACAAATATAATTGTACCAGCACCCATAATCTTAATAAAACCTTCCTATGTTAATTCACCACGGAGTTGCGCTATTCAAAATGTACATACTCTACATTTGTCGTAATGACCACCTCCGAACGCTAATCTACAGTGCTAGGGAGTTCTACGATTTGGGGTTAAATAAATTCATAGTACTGCAAAGTTATTTTCCCACTACGTCAAATGTGCTTAAAACATCCGTCCCGTCGTATCCAACTCCCGTGCACGTTGGCAGTCTTCATATATTTCTGTGGACGCCTGATTAATTAACTTTTCTAATTATTACCCAATATTTGTGTAAAGGTTGTGTAAATGTGTTTTTTTTATCTATCTATACATATAATAACATTCTAACTGATCGCTTTCTGTACATGAAGGATATGTGAGAAAAATTATTATTAACGCAATAGAACTGAAAAACATAGTTGTTAGAATTTTTGTCTGTTTGTCTGTGCGTTTGTGCGCGCTAATCTCAGAAACGACTTAACCGGTTACGTTATGGTTTTCACTTATGTATTGCAGTAATCATCATTTAATATTTAAAGTTTGTTTCATAGCAATTCGTCCATAAATTAAATAAAAAGTTATAAATTACTTAAAATAATGTAGGTACTATTGCTTAGTGTAATCTACGATTTTCTGAGTGCAGTTTGCTAGTTATATTACACCAGCGGCCCGCCCAGTACAATATGAATGGTAACGGTTAAATATACTACTCTTCACACTGTATCCCTTCATTGAAACATTTGATTGATGAATTGGAACACTGATACTCAGTGCGGGCAGCGCGACTTAACTTTAGAACAAAAATTCTCTCACGACTTACATGGTTAATAAGTTCTGACCGATAAATTATATAACTGCATTAATGCACAACATTAATTATTTTGTTATTTAAAGTACAATTAAGTCATAACTCGGCTTTCCGACATTAATTCCGCATTCAATATTCTCATGTTAATTATCACATGTTTGTATAATAGTTGTGAGTGCAACATTTTATTGTTTGTTCATTTGTGACGGGAATGTAACACGAATCGTATGTAGCTTAAAAGCAGTAGTTATTTTATTTCTGTATTGATCTCGAACGCATGAAAACCGATATCGGGAAAACACTCCGATGTCTGTTTCACAATTCCTCGTGGAAACGGAACCCTGAGCTACTGCCTTTCTGCGGTCATAAAGAAAACTTCTCTATGGTACCTTAATTAAGGTATTATTAGCGAAATGAACTGAAACCGTTTGTTTCCTTTTCATTATCGGCTCCAAACGTGATAGCCGTTTCGCCGGCGGTCCACAGTAGCTACTAATGGTTTCCACGCATTCTCTGGCAATGCAACAATGACCTATTCCCGGCCTACCAGATATGTGCAATGTTTGTTCTTAAATACTGAATGTCTTAATTAACTGTCGTAGAAAGCAACTGCAATTTATCTCTCTCACATATTCTACAAATGAAAAAATATAGTAATGATATATATTTCCTGACATATATTTAATATAGTGTACAGTAATATTATATTATATTGTATTGTCCTAAAGGCAAACACGCTTTAGACCCATAGTGATGCATTGTTTTAGTACAATATTAATTATATTACACTTAAAACATACATAAAAGCGAGGTTCTACCGCAAAACACTACGTTCAGCTGAGATTAATTTGATGTGTCCCACTCGTGAACTACATATTAGCACAGAATACAAATGACTAGTAATTTCCGAACGGACAGAATGATATTTGAGTCAAACATATGAATATGCTCTGTAGTGACAATGTTCGAATGTATGTCAATTTTGTCTTTTTCCCTTCATCAACATTTCTATCGACGTGGATTGTGATGCATAATAATTATGCGAGGGAGATACTCTTCGTGTTGTACTTTGTCATGTTTTCTAGTTACGTCGTCCCGCTGACTGGATAAGATTTTTTGTTGCATGGTTTTGAATTCATGTTTTTTACATAACATACCAAACCAGATTATAAGAAAGGCAAAATAACAGATATTGGATAACGGATTTATACATATACTTAGGACGATGGCATGCTAAATTATTTAAATCCCTTTAAAGTTTGATTCATTGACATGAATCACGCAATCCTAGTAGACAGTATCTGCAATTATATTGATCAATGCCTATAAAATGTAAATATGCGACTTTTTAAAATAGTTGCATATAACATATTGTACTTGAAGAAAATGATTGTTATTCTATATTTTTTAAATCCCTCGTAAATCGTAATACTCCCACTCCTCTGTTCGTGCTGTAAAACTCTGGGACTCATTGCCGTTCAAGGTTCATGAGTAAAACAATATCTACTTTCAAATCTAAAGTTAAACAGCATTATCTTTCCCTCCCTTAATTCCAATTTGTTCAAATATATAAGAAAATAATATTATTCCCAAGTGATTTTCTTCCTTATATACTTTTATTTATTTGTCTTTATATGTGTGTCTTGTATATGGTATATTTTAATTTTCTTTGTGTGCACGCTAAATGCACCTTTCGTACGAGTATTCAAGTGAAGGTCTACTGAAAAAAAAAATTTGTTAGTAAGCAGTACCTATGTACCGTAGTTCGTAGACGAGTGTTTAATTTAAATTTATATTCGTGTAAATTAAATGAATAAAATTAAAAAATACCCGGTAATAGTCATAAAGCACGCAAGTGTCTAATACGTCCGCAACAATGGTCAAACCCTTCGGTAACTTTGTAGGTCTTTGACTAATAATGTCAGTATACACGTACAATTATTTAATAGTTTGACTATTTTTACAGTTTAACATGACAACAATACTTGGTACTCTCTGATACATCTATATATATATATATATATGTATGTATATATATATATATATATATATATATATATATGTATGTACAATCTAAATCTTTACTCAACATCTTGCTCGCTTGCCTGTCTAGGACCGAATGCCTATAGATTCCATTTCAACTGACCAACATAATCCCCTTCTTCATTTTAACCATATAATATTACCCCAACACTCGATCTATGAAATATGGCGACACCACCACTTAATGGAATCCATAAAGTAACCATAGCAGAGCTAGGAACTAAATTTTAGAACTCTAACAACAATTGATGTAAATGAACAATGATTGTAAAAACAATTGATGAAATCATGCCTCTAACCCGCCTCGATGGCCGTTGTATTTCTTATAAACACATATCAATAAAAGCGATAACCTCGCCTGCGACATAAATTTTCCGAATATCGTATTACATGATTATTCGTTCTTTCATTGAGATATTTCCAATTTCCTCTACTCGCACACGACGCTCACGAGTTTATTGCCGGCTGATTGTCGCGAGGGTGTCACCCCCGAGCGTAGCAGCTGATCGATACGTTGCCCAGGGATACAATACATTCGTGCTAACATGAACGGCCATTAATAATTTCGGCGATCGTGTTCATGTCAGTCACGTGCAAGGTGATTTTCGTGTTTTTTGCTGTTCTCTTAGTATTCAGCAAATTGTGGTCCTTCGAGACTAATAGATAAATAGTTTTAAACTGTTGTGTAACGTATTATTTTGTAAAAATAGATGTGTATTATGAAGTATATGATGATCTAATTTTTACTGATGGATTTGCATATATTTACTCGAGTTAAATAGTTTTGTAGTAACTTAGCAAGTCATATACTGATTGAGTCAATTTGCGTAAGACTTTTTTAATACAATCAGTATTACTTAATCGGTGGTTATTTGTTGAATTGTGTATTCAACACAAAACGCTCAAAAATACTAAGATCTAAGATACATATTAAAAAAACTAGACTTCCAAAAGGGATAATAATATTCAATTTTGTTATTTATGTATTGTTATGTATATGTATGTTAGTTATATATGTTGATTTATTCTTCTAGTCCAGTGATTCTCAACCACTGTGCCGCGGCACTTTTGTGTGCCGCCAAATTTTGCAAATATATAATAATGTTATTATTATTAAATTATATCATTTAAAAAGAAAAATATTTTTAAGATGAATATATATTTAAATCCACAAAAAAATAAATTATTTTATTATTTGCTTTGCAACGCGTTTTTTCTTAGTGCCAAATTATGATGAAGCGGCGTGCATAGCAATAGGAATATGTCTCAAGTCGGCGCACACTTGCCACTTCTGCGTACAAAACGTGTTGTTTTAATGATAGCTTTGTCATTTTTACGACCAAATATAAATGAAATTATCAAAAAACATCAAGCTCAAATTTCGCATTAAAAATATTTTTATTATTAGCTTGTAATTAATCCCTTAATAACGAGGGTGACCGACATAGCTCAGAGAATTAGTCGGCTGAAGTGGCAATGGACTGGGCACATAGTTCGAGGAACCGATAACCGTTGGGGAAGAAAGGTCCTCGAATGGCGCCCACGTCTCGGAAAAAGGAGCATAGGACGCCCCCCGACCAGGTGGACTGACGACCTGAAGAAGACAGCGGGCATCCGCTGGATTCAGAAGGCACAGGACCGATCAGAGTGGCGCAAGTTAGGGGAGGCCTATGTCCAGCAGTGGACCTCCAAAGGCTGATGGATGGATGGATGGAATCCCTTAATAAACGTTTAGTTATTATTGTAATATATATTAGTTTATTTCGTATATTTAAAATTTTTGTCATAAACTATTTATGCAGTGTGTTCTTTGTGTGCCGCCAAATTTTGAAATCTTTAAATATGTGCCGCAACAAAAAAAGGTTGAGTATCACTGTTCTAGTCTTTTAAATGTTATTTCAAGTTACCCACCAAAGTTGCATAAAATTGAACACTATTGTTTTTCCCTATTCAAAAAAATATTTATTGAATGTTAAAATTATTTATTGAATATTGTAATAAAATTTGCTGACATAACGGAATAATATACTAGTTGTAAATTTAAAGATATAAGTTTAAAGAAGCAGTAGGTACTCTTTGCAATGATGCAACTCGTCCACACAATGGGGTTCGATAAACTTTTTAATTTGTGAACACAGCTCATTCGAAACATATTTGGATTTACGACCAACGGTAAGGAATATTAATAGGTGATAACTTTCGTGCCGAATTTACATCGACCACCATTCACGGTGCGAGCGGAGCGTTGGAGCTCGCGAAGTTATATAATTAACTTCATCTTAGGTAGATTAAATTAAGATTAAGTACGTTTCACCTTATTAGTATACTAATTAGGTACATGTTTTATAAGCAAACTATACATTTATTAATTTCGTTTCAGAATTAAATTTTTAGAATTATGTCCAAATGTCTGTCTGATATTTTCTTTCTGCTTACATTTCAAAAATGGGTTTTTTAAAATATATAACCAACCGGAGGTCCTTGAAAGCGATGGTGGATACGTATAATCTGCCTATTTATATAGTTCAAATCCAAAATTGTTCTCTTACTTATAGTAGTATATATTATAGAAGTATTTTAGAGTAAAATCCAATGGAATTTTGTTTTCTTTGAGGATGGTAAAGTACACTCACATAGTAAAAGCTTATTCATTTATTTCGTTGCTTTGAAAAGTACCACGTTATATTTGGGAGGTGGTAACACCGATGCAGGCAGGCAGCTCCAGTCCATCGCATTATTGTGTCTGTTTTAAGTGGCCAAACTTTTAATTTATTTGGAAAAAAATAATTTTGACAGATTGATAAACACACAAACAGTGAAAGAGACGTGAATGAGCCTATAAAAGATCCGTTTTTACATACCTAAAATGGTTTGTTTAATGTACGTAATAAACGTATAATGGAAACTTTCTCTAGCATTGTCATGTTTATGTACAATTAATTAGAGCTTACCTTGTTTGAAAAACTTAGAAATATTAATTACGGTTGGAAAATAATGGCTAACAAATAGGATTGACATGCCAATGCAATGGCGTACCTGCTAGATAATTAATTCGCAAAGTGCCTGAAAGTACCTTCGTGCGCGACTTGAGCACGGTAAAATTTCTAGACATTCTATCCTCGATTCTATCTAGTATTATGCGATTATAACACTGGTTTAGTTCTATCCATTCTTCAACCTGAAGTGGAAGTGCACCAGATATGGAAGTGTAACTGTATATGATTGCACCATAGACATCTTTGCAGGGCAAGCATTATCATTGCAGAACACGCATAACTATTACTGAAGCGACCGTACATTACCGTTATGTTCAGTTCAAGGAGGGTAACATCCGGAAAGATTATTGTCCAATCAGTGTCAAAAGTAGGCCCGTAGTGTCTACATTAAGACTCCGACGTGATTTAGCGAACCCTAACAAGAGAGTTATATTGCATAATTTACTCTTCAAAGCATGGAACATTTACTGAATTTTACATATTATTCGGTTATCAATATTATCATCCAGTAGGTAGTCAAATATGCTCCCAATGCAAATCATAACTAAAAAGCGGTGGGAGCGCAGAGTCTTCTCCTTTTCAGGGCAATAAGTTATCCTGTCCCATGAATAGACGTTTCTCTTTTCTCTTTCAATTTAGAAAATATGAAGTAAGGTTGAATGTAATCTTTGAAATATCTTCATTTTCATTTGTATACGAGCGAATGGAAGTGTTAACATTCCCAATTTAAGTTCCAAGTTTTACAAATTACTTAACCTCCGTTAAAAAGGCTTCAAATAACTGTGTTTGGTGTTAGGCGTGGCATGGTACTGGGTTGGATAGCGCTAAAACACGTGTAAGACTAAATAGTTAGGCACGTGTAAGAGTAGATAGGAAATATTGTTGAAGATTTATGAGAACTGATAACAAGGTGAATAAAGTAAGCCGTTGTGTGACTAGTGATGAATATGTTTTAATAGTTTTGATGGGCGATATAAATTCAGTATAGCCGGAGTGGATGAGGGCTTAATGCTGAAATGGCAGTGGACGGGACACATGGTTAGGAGAACCGATGGCCGTTGGGGTCGGAAAGGTTCTCGAGTGGCGACCACGCACCGAACGGCGCTCAGTGGGTAGACCCTCAACGAGATGGATCGACGATCCGGTGAAGGTCGCGGGTAGCCACTGGGTGAGGGCAGCGCAGGACCGACCGTCGTGGAGATCCTTGAGGGAGACCTATGTCTAGCAGTAGGCGTTGTCTGGCTGAGATGATGATGATGAGATGAGGGCTTTCTGAATTTTGTTGGATTAAAATAGTAGCAAATGTCTCCAAATGAAAATATTAGTCTTAGAGTTAACGGCATTTTGAGGTCAAAGGAATTGGTATGCGTTTCTTTTGTTTTGCGCACGTGAGTACCAAAAGTCAAAGAAGATGAAGCTGCATGAAGTTAATACCTAATCTGCGAGGGAAACATTATACTACTGGACTACCATCATTGTGATTGTGGTATTATGTTACCAACATCATATGATTAATAATGTAAATGAGTCATACTCTCAGAGATGTTTCTAAATTTATATTAATAGAGTGCCCAACGAACGTACCAGACATCCAAAACTCGGCTGCAAATTTCATCGCAGAGCAGTCATTTGATGCGTCAGCATCTTTCGTCAAAAGTTTTTTTAGTAAAAATTTCTATTCTCTTCTACTGGTATAAGCAATATTATTGTAATGTAGTGTAAGCTTAGTAATTTCTGAAGTAGTAAATTCAATTTATAGAAAGTGAGTTTTTTTAAATACCTGGAAACTCCAGTGTTTATCGGGTTGTTTTAGTAGGTAGTCCCTTTAAGACGACAAAACGTTCCACTTTTTTTACTGAGTTATATAAATGTCCATGTTAATGACTTGTTCTAATAAGATTACTTTTTAAAGTATATTTATAAAAAGGACAGAGGAAAGAGCTTTAACGATCGCTTAGAATGAAAAAGAAAATCTTATGCCGTATCTACATATTAAATTAAACATTATTTCTGCGACTTAGTAAAATTTCTCGTGAACTATTCACATTGTACGCAAGGTTGCAATGAGATTAACTGCAGGCCTTGCTCAGAGTTTAATGTTTGCCTTGATTTAGCAATGGGCTAACTAGGTTAGGCACATGGAGCATGGTTTGGTCAGCTTCGGAAATAAACCCTTACGTACACAATATATTTAGCGCGGTGTTCTCATGCTATTCATAATATTTCGTTCGTTCATATTGTTTTGGAATTCATTATTACATATTGAAATTCCTCCTATCTTTCATTTCTTAAAGTTTTCAAGAGTTTACTTCAGGAAAAGGTTTTAAGAAAGAAGGCTGGCAAATAATTTAGGAACTCATATTTCCCTTGTCATTGAGACCGTTATGGATAGGAAGGTTAAAATCTCGCACTTAAATTAATTTTATAATATTAAATTTACCTTTATATCTAACATCATGTGTTGATGCAATGCATTTATTATTAAATAGCTAAGGAAAGCTGAAAAAGTTTCAGGACCTGTGTTGCGGTATTTAAAGATTTTCTCCACTCGGCGGTGAGTGGCCACCGCGGCTCATGGACATTCGTGACACAATTGGCATCAATGAGTTGTTGATAGCTTTGAAGGAAGCCAGAAAATCGATTATTATTGGCTCTCCGACACTGCAACGTAACACGTTTGATGGAGAGAGCATAAGAAGTAAAGAACTCCAACATTAAGAATGAGTACAGCATCAGATTAATTTAAGTGATACAGACCACAGCGACATCCATTGAAGACTTAGTGCTTTGGCCGCTGTCCAGCAGGACGCATATCGACGAATGGGTGGCTGGTACACAATGTATAGAACCTATTCCATAAAATCAGAGCGTGAGAATTGATGTCATTTATTGTAGTCATACGTCGATATTTATATAATGTTGACTGATTGTTCATTCAGGTTTAATTGCGTTGTTACTGATGATTCTGTTTGGGAAACGTCAAAATGTTTATATGTGCACGCCTGTTTCATTGTGGGACTTAATGTTATATGTTATGAGTTCACCGCTACACTCTTGTTGGGTTAACTGGTGACTAATAATTTATATGCCAATAACTGACAAAGGAGCTGGCGAATCACATCAGGATAAGTGGGCAGAGCCGCCCTTAGACATCCAAACACCAAGGCTGACACCAATTGGCTCTCCCACAGAACAACCTAAGTTCGTAGAAACTTGAAGATTCAGTTAAACCTTACCTCGTTATAAAATTTAGTGAGGACCTAAATTACTTTCTACGTGGTATTTAAGGAACCCAAAAAATATGACAATACTATTCAATACAGTATTACCCAACTTCCTATTCATGCTATGTCTTTGAGGAAAATAGTCAACCAGATGTTTTTACACAGACAAATCATTAACATGTACAATGTAGCAATTAGGTGTTGCGCTTGCGCCTCGTGCTGGCAGTCTGTTGATTCTATCGCAACAAGCAATTGGTTCTTGTCGTGTCATTATGATAATTTAATGCTGATTGTCACAGATTAATGTTGCATTTTTATGAAGTTAATCACGTGGTTCCTGTAATAATATTGTAGCGTGATGTTGATTGATAAATGGTCGTGATCAATGATTGGAATATCTTTGATCATCTTAGCCCAATGCCTCCACAGATTGTTCAGGAGTTTGACTTGAGCTTATTGGCTTTATCTTTTTGTTATTGGGGACAAATCTTCAAAAAGAAACCTGGATAATTTAGTATTATATTAATAAGTTTACGATGGCTTCCTATCCATAAAATTCCTTCAGAAATAAGAATTGTTAGAGGCTCTGAAACCTCATGTGAACGTATCAATCAGTATTTCGTTTTTGCAACGCTCAAGACGAATCATTCAATTTTAAAACATTGACCATTCAGCGGTGCCCGTGACAGTACTTACATGTATAATACATATTATTACATATAGCACGTACTACTAGCCTATTGCCTCTTCACCTTTAACAGTTTTTAATCCTGCATGAGGGCTCTTGATCAGTAACATTGTATCTCGTCAGACAGTATCGTCATACAATGTATTGTCACGCAGCTACTACCATTTATTTCCTACGTACTATCTGTACATTTATCGTAGAATAATATTACATATTTATAAATTTATTCAATTAATAAATTCAATTATTTGTAGGGATACTGAACAATAATGTAAAATAAGGTAAAACAATTCACTTTTAAAAAAAAAACATCTAAGATACTAGTAAGATACTTGAAATGGGTCAAGGCTATCCATTAATTACTGGACACCTGTATATATCATACAGAGTAAAATAAATAACGATTACGTACTAAAGGTTAAATGTCTCCGGGTGGAAGATACTACGGCCATTCAAAAAATTGTATTTTGAGTCAGTCTCATTATTTTTCGAATGTTTGATTAAAAAAAATATATCTACCACAATCATTATTGCAACGTCTTTGGTACTTGACAAAGTAACGTATGTCTTATGCTTTTTGAGAATCTGTAATAGGTTACAGAAAATTTGTGGAAAAAAATCAGAAGCAGCCAGTCCGTAATCCAAGTATCTGACAACGGGTGCAGTCTCGACCACTGGTTACTGAACCTATTCAATTACCGTCTAACACGCCATAGCCTATTGAATTGCATATTTAGTTTCACTTTGCGTGATTAACGATACCAATTGAATCGAGATTGAAATGATTTAGCATGATAAACAATTAAGGTTAAATATATATTATTGAAAAAGACAATAACATAGAGCAAGCTGTGATTGTTGGTGTTTCTCAATACGAGTGCTACCCTGATTGCCGAAGAAACGGGCTTATGTTTGATTTTAAGCCTAGGCCAAGGGACATGCAACAATCAGACATTTCTGTCAAAGACAAACGATTGCTGTCGGGTCTTCACTGTTTGTTGTTATTGTATCTTATTTGTGTATGGTCATGCCACCTATTCGGAACACATCTAATTAAAGTGCGGGGTCGTGAGTTTGTTAGCGTTTAATTTATTGTGTTTTTTAAATTTTTTATTGGTGTTTTTTGCGAACACGTTTTCCGCAATTCAGTAATTGATAACAATATATATACGGTCGTTACGGATTGTTAACGCAACGATTGGTCAAATATTTTACATCGGGGCGGTGCTATCAAGGTCACGCCATGTTTACAGAGCCGTGCTGTTGCGAATGCGGCTTTAGCGTTGCTTTCAAATATTTTTTACAATAGATTCTATGTAATAACTCTCTGATGACTTTGAATTTGAATAGACATCGAAATGAATACCCGGAAATTACTGAACAGAGTCGATACGAATATAGGGCTGTCATGCCAAGGAGACTAGCTGTCCCCTAAAATGAGACCACCGGGCACTGCGCTACTCAGGCACATTTATGTTCAGAAGGGATTCCGTAGAGAAAACCTAATGCACCAGACGACTGCTGAAAGGGTTTCTATAATGTTGAAAACACATTAAGCTCAATAGTTTCTTAATAATTTGGGTTTGTTTATTACGCAGTACAGGAACAAATGTCTTCAAATATGTAGCATTTGAGTTACCTGACTGTGTAATACCATGGCCGTTTGGCGTGAAAATAGTGCTCGCGTAGTTCGTGTCCTTTTATGGTGTTCGACTGTTCACAATCGAACTATTGACCGGGCGAGACCATATGTCGACTGGCACACGCGGTACTTACTAGCGCGGGTTTTGTTTGGCCGTAAGGCCTTTACACATGAGGATGTTCGAAAATAGTTTGTAAAATTTTGATTGTCCTGCAATTTTTTCAATACGTACGTACAATTTTAAAAATTGTTACATTGTGGAAATCAAGATAATAGGGCCATATCGAATGTTATCCAACTTTTTTTTAAAGATTTTTAGGGGAAAGAAAATTATCGACATAGTTCGTATAGTGAATTGGATGAAGTGGTAGTGCCAGAACACTTAATTTGCAGGACTGTTAAATAGTCCATTAAAATTAAAATATCTAGAAATCAAAAATCTTTCAAAAGCCAAACGATACATATACAGTGCAAGCAGTGAGATCGTATGTGTAATGTACTAAACGTTCTTATTTGGAATCATTGTAGTTTACTGCTTTTGTTTTCGTAATTAATATTCCAATTTGTAGATAACAGTTAAGTTACAATTTTTAGTTAAAATCATTAATTAATTCCATGTTTCAGGAGGTCGTAGAATCTTATAAGTGACGAATTACAGAAACAAAACGATAATTTATAAAAGTTTAAGAAATGTGTAATTTTTTCGCATTCAATATTCGTTATAATTGTATTAAAAGCTGTTTATTGTACACTTTGCATCGTCCTGGTTCTTTTTTCTTTATTTTTATAACTGATTTATAATTAAAATAATAAGGGAATAAATTAGTTTTATATATACCGGTTAAGTACATACTTACGTGTTTTTTACCTTTAAAAAATACTCGATGTAGAAGCAATACTTAACAATATCTACGCGCCTTATCAGTATAATTTTATAAATCATGACTGACTTGAAGTGTTGCCTAACCTCGCTTTTACACTTTAGTAAACATTACTTTGTGGTGGCCTGAACATTTGGTTTATTTTTACAACTCGGCCTAGACTACTGTCCACAAAATCCCAGTGCGTTTCGTTGAAGTATGACGAGTACCGTTTCTATCTCTACTTACAATGCTTGTACTCTCGTGAAGCGTTCCCACTTAGTTCATAAGATCAAATTCGAATTCACAATTTAATCCCTTACAATATTTGCCAATACAATCTATGCATTTCATTATTTATCTGTATCACCGTTTGAAAAAAGCGCATTATCATTTCGGATAAAGGACGAAAAAATCTACTTAGGTCTTTTAAAACAATGTAATTATAGGATTTTCAAGAACATTTATATCTTACTCATAACATGTTGAGACGCTATTATTTCCATGCAACCTTGTAATGGAGGTATGCTTCCAAGTTCACTTCAGTCTTGATACCAGGCGGTTACAAGTTTTCATGTCTCTAAGAGTTGCACTGACCCCTTAGAACCAATGAAAACTATACCTATTGGCACCATTCTGGCATAACGAGTCAACGCGAGCGACGTTAATTATGTTCTCATAATGGGCGTAGACACACATGAATCATCCGGCCACCGTTATTATATTAAGGTGTCACACAATAAGCAATTCAATTACCGTTGCATTAGATGTATCATAGAGATTTATGTTAGTATGAAGTCATTCTAATTCATTAATATTCCTACCTTCGCTTAGACTGCGCTCAGGTTACAACCCTTCAACATCTGCAATGCATCACTATGCATTAGAAGAGCAACTTCACTAGACATCGATTTACAAGTTTTCTACTGCTCATCTTCTTTAAAGTCGCTCAGTTTGGTAGTTTCCCACAAATTTTGCTCTCGCTATGTAATAATATTTCAATAAACTAAAAGCTTTTGACGATATGCTGTTAGACTTCATTAGATCAAATTTTATTACTCTCAAGCTTAAAAGTCCGCTTTCGCTTGAAATATTTGAAAATTGACGAAAATATTTCGCAATCTTAAATTTTCACCAGAGATCATTTTGAGACGAACTTGTGAACTGATTTTAATTAAATATATTCTATTCGCAGTCCACATGTATCATCAGAAATTACGAATCCGTCTACATCGGGCCTTCAGACAACTTACACGCAGGACAAAGACAGCATGAGAAAAAATGACGACGACACGAACGGGAAAGAAAAAGAAAATGAAGGCTGCGTGTCCGATTGGGTATCCGGTGGGCCCGTCGGGTCCAAAGCGGCCGTACTCGTTTTCAGATCTTGTGTCCTCGCATCTAGAACACCATCAATGGAATCCACCACAAAAACAGTTGGCAACAACACGGGCACGACGATACTTCTCAACAAAGCGAAAAATATGGCCAAAAGATTGGTGGCAGAACCTCACTCCTTCAGCGTTAGACCAAAAAATATAATGCATGACGTTATGGAAACGTTTGGGAATAGCAATAAATTATCGGGCCAAGCATATGTAGTTAGACATGTAAGTGAAGCCGATGTGCCTGAAACAGTGTCGATAGAGGAACAGGGTCACGAAGCTGTGGAACACAAGAGGGACATAGAGGACGTGCTGAATGATCTGAGCAAGATAACCTTGAAGAAACATTTGAACATCGAGAACACAACTGCCAATATCAAACCGCCTGAAGACCCTCCTCCGCCAAAAGGTAGATATTTATTAAAGAATCATCAAGAAATATTTGGTATCGCTTTATTATATTTGAACTTCTAATCTATTTCCATTGCAGAAAGCAAAGAAGAGAAGAAGGGCAAAAAGGTGAAGGGGAAGAACAAGCGCAAGACGATGAACCAAAGATCTTTATCCCCTGCACTTGATAGTGATGATTCGGAACATCTTCTAGTCAAAGAAGTAGACAGTATTAAGGTACAGCATCAGTAAAACGTTATAATTGCCAAACAACGCGTTGTCAATTATTGTATGATGCGGTAAAGTTATGAAACATCAGCGTAGATAACCCTCCGTCGATCAATGATTTAGGATCTTTCACCTCTATACATGAAGAGTATTTTTTTTAATCGAGTCTGGCTAAAAAGATAAGGCCAGTAAATCTATGACTTACTTAGGCCAGTAAATCTATGACTTACACGGAGGAATCTTAGGTACATTGTTCTATAAACTAAGAATAGGTTTAGGTATAATTAACTCGTCTTTTCTACATATACTAAATTCAAATTGAAACTACATCATTCTAGGTTTTAGATAGTAACCAAATGCCAGCGCGCGTGCTTAGGATAACGTACAAACTGGTGAACACGGAGACGAAGCTGCTGCATCGGCTATTGCAGGCGCACGGGTTGCTGGAGGTCCCCTCCGACTCGAAGGATTTCAACCTGCTTTGGGCGGGCTTGCACCCCAAACCTGATGTGCTCAGGTCCCTGTCACCGTACCAGCGCGTCAACCATTTCCCAAGGTCAGTGTTTTTAGCGTTTTTGAGCAGTGAGTAGTCGCCTGAAAATAGTGAGAGTGACCGAAAAATTAGAAGAAATCAGCTGCACGGACGTAAGGGCATATTATAAAGGAGCAATTATTCAAATTTTATAAGTATATAAAATACAAACGTGGAAGACTACAAGGGAAGAGTAACACGATTAAAAAGATAGACTGATCGTGAGGAAGATGATTTGACTAAAAAGGATTGATTGCTGAGCTGACGAATGTTAGTGTTGAACAATACATCGATATCAATGAATGAATGAATGAATGGAATCATTAGTGCACCTTTTTTATACATAAGGGGCGAATTAATGAGTTTACTTCAACTGTTTAGGTCATACGAGCTAACACGTAAGGATAAGTTGTTCAAGAACATCGAGAAGATGCAGTACTTCCGCGGCGTGAAGCACTTCGACTTCATCCCCACCACGTTCCTGATGCCGGGCGAGTACAAGGAGCTGTGTACGACACACTACCGCACCAAGGGGCCTTGGATCGTGAAGCCGGCCGCCTCCAGCAGGGGCCGGGGGATTTACATCGTTAATACGGTTAGTATGTCCATAGGTATCTGTAATGTGTGAGTCGCGTTTGTTTCTTCTCTCAGTGCTTCGAAGCTACATTTAGTTGATAAATAGATAAACATAGATTGAAGAACTACTGGGATGTGTTGGGGTGAAAGTCGCACCGTGCCCGCTAATTCTCACGTGAAGAGAGATGATGTCATGTTTCCTTTGGTATAAATGGAGTTGCTGCCGGCGGTTCTTGAATTAGTCGTTCCAATTTCTCAGTATATAATCTGACATCGTCCCTTTCTCAAGATTCATGACCAATTTCAAAAAGATTATTTATGTTTTGAAGCTGGCATCGATTATTAAATCACTAAATGTAAGCACCAATTTTACTATAGGAATTTATCGTTTGAGCAGAACTTAACATGTCTGAGAAAATATCAATAATTCAGTGGTCATTGAGTTGTAGAATTTCCACTATTACTTCACTATAAGGTATGGCAACACCGATTGTAGTAAATAATCCTAAAGCAACATAACGAAGGTTTCATGACAAAAGTTCCAAACGCTCGCCTTGTCATAGTCACATAACCTTGCGGGAAATGTCCCTTAGCACATAATTGAGCTAGTGTGTTCCCGTCCAGCCGGAACAGATACCGAAAGGCGAGAACGTGGTGGTCGCTAAGTACATCGACAAGCCGCTGTTGGTCGGCGGGCACAAGTGCGACCTGCGGCTGTACGTGTGCGTCACGTCCATCGACCCGCTGCTCGTGTACCTGTACGAGGAGGGGCTCGTGCGGTTCGCGACCGTCAAGTACGACAAGACCAACAAGAACCTCTGGAACCCGTGCATGCACCTCTGCAACTACAGCATCAACAAGTATCACACGGATTATATCAAGTGAGTCGGCGGCCGGTACCCTTTATTGGTGACGGGCTCGATTGTTTCGTTTGGACGAGTCGATAAAAATCGATGCCATTCGATTGTTCCTCGATTGTTTTAATGCGATTAGAGCGGTTTCGTTTTTACATTTTTGTTTTCTTACTGCCGAGGTCGGACGCAATGCAACCGTGTTGAGCAATTGATTGCTGTTTCGTCGTGTGATTGAATTCTTTTGTTATAATAGTGTTATTTACAGATTGAAATCGATGTTGGAGGTCGAATGAAATGGTCAAATGAAGTTCTCGCGCGAGATAATCGATAGATGTCTTACGAATGTTGTTATAGGTTGTAAATATTTGTAGTTGAACAATATAAATTTATAATTATTATTATTCATAAACTCATGTCAGGGTTTAAAAAATCCACATATAAATGTTTGCGTGCAATCAATATAAGTTATTAACGCAACGACAACATTGTAAGATCGCTAGTCGGTGTGTGTGTGTGTGTGTGTGAACGTTTTATTGTGTGTCAGTGCTCGGTGACAATAAAAAACTGACAATCGAATACGTCCGAGCACAGTTCTAGTCGACTCATTCGATATTTTTACGACAATTTACTGTTACTAATGTCCATGGGCGACGATGACAACGTATCATCAGATGCCTCGTCTGTTCGTTTGTCGTTTAGTTATATATATAAAAACTTCTGACACCTCATTAATACACTCTGTAACCAATAATCCCCTCAACAGATGCGACGACCCGAACGCCGGGAACATCGGCCACAAGTGGACGCTGTCGGCTCTCCTGCGGCACCTGCGCAAGCAGGGCCGCAACACGTCGGCGCTGATGGCGGCCATCGAAGACCTGGTGGTGAAGTCCATCCTGTCCTCGGCGCAGACCATCACCGCCGCCGCCAGGGTGTTTGTGCCGAACCTGTTCAACTGCTTCGGTGAGACCTACTTGTAGCAACGCACACGCACGAGAGATAATTCCTGAAGGCCAGTTGATCCCTATCAACTGACCGGGCCTGTCGAGCGAAGGGTTCTAGGTTCGATTCTCGAAGGGCAAAAATTTATATGACATAGGTATATGTCAAGGTATGACAGGCATGCCATATATGTCAAGGTGTTGTCAAGACAAAGACTTTATTAAGGTTCCCGGATTAGTATAACTTAACCTAACTTATATTACAACTACGGCTCCCTAGACTTCGTTCGGTTGAACATTTAATTATAATACATGACATGACATGATTATTCAAAATTGAATATACAGACAGACGGACGCTACAGATTTATATAGCAGTATAAACGTTTTAGCTACACAGTACACGAGGTCATGCTTGTAAATATTATGGTTATAATTTTTTTTGTCGCCTCACAAAAGTCTACTGCTATTTATGTATTACATATCCCATTGTACGGTAATAACATGTTTTATTTTCAATTCCAGAACTATTCGGATACGACATACTGATAGATGACATGCTGAAGCCCTGGCTGCTGGAAATAAACCTGTCGCCGAGGTGCGTTGCACGAGATAGAAATCTCTTAATAAATTTTTGTAATTAGAAATTGGGCACAGACGAAATGAGATGGTAACAACTACACAGTTGTGATAGTTTTGAATGTTTACCGAACATAATAAATGAGAAAAATGACTAATAGCGTGAGTTTTACCAATTTCTCTATATCATTATATCATTGGAATTTTGCTATGAAATCATTTTTTGCCATACATATGTATGTATATACCTTTAATCCATTTAACGAAATTTGGTCCTTCGAGCAGACATTTTTTTTTCACAACTAGATATTTTAATGATGAAGATTAAAAAAAATATCTTTAACATATCATAATAGAAATCGCTTATCGAAGTTATTGTTTGAAATGTACGTGACTGTGCCCGTCAGCCTGGCGTGCGAGAGCCCGCTGGACGCGCGCGTCAAGTCCGCGCTGCTGGCCGACACGCTGACGCTGGTGGGGCTGCCGGCCGTGCCCATGTCGAGGAACGACTCCTCGCCGCAGACCACGTCGCTCCGGATGAGGATCGGCGCCGTGAGTACACTCCTGGCCAGGCTCCGTTTCATGAATCCTGGGCGGTCATAAGCGACCACCGTGGGAGGGGCTTGGTCCATCTTTCTTCATATTTTAGAGAGTTTACGGAGACTGATTGTTTAAATATTATTTTCATAATATCAATATTAAGTCTGCGTAAGCGAACAATTTCTAAAATATGTATTCATAATGGAACAGAGTGTTCTATAGGTATATTGTTAAAATACTAAATAATACCGGCATACTATACACCATACGTACACCATACCATATTTGATTACGTCGTCGGAATTAAAATGTTTCGCATTGTGGTTTACTCCTAAACGTTGTATAAAGCAAAATAAGTGTGTATTATAACTCGAAAGAAAATATGAACAAACTATTAGTACGGTTGTAAAATATACTATGATAATAATAATTATAAAATAATAATAAATCTGTGTATTGCCCTTGACATTTCTAAATCTATTTATATATATCCATGGCAATTGGAGTTGACTCAGCTTGTGCTTTTAATGCTGGGCTGTGGTCTCGTGTAGCGCTGGTTTTCAGTGACTCCCTCCTCCTTGAGCTGTCGATGCCCTGATAAACAGCTGACATTTGGTCGTTGGTTCATCGCACATTAAACTAGCGATGATGATCATGATGGTCAAAAATTGGTTTTACTAACTGGAATTGATTGGAACGTGTGTATTTTCTCATTGGCAGTGTCGCCGCGTCCACTCGGCGGAGAACGTGTACGTGCGCAGCAAGGGCGCGAGCAACGGTCAACCGGGGCAGGGGCAGGGGCAGACACAGGGGCAGGCGCCGCTGTCCAACGTGCTGACGGGCGAGGAGCTGCGGCTGGTGCGGGCGGTGCGCGCGCAGTACGCACGCCGCGGCGGCTTCGTCAGGATCTTCCCCAGCCAGAACTCGTGGCAGAAGTACTCGCAGTATCTAGGTACGCATTGAAACAGGACCAGACTTAATCGTATGCAAATCCTGAATATATGTATATAATTAGGTTTTTGTTATAATCTGTATTGTTACAATTTACTATTGTAGCTGAAATTTTTAGTTTTAAAATTTTATCAAACCTCTCCAGGATGTAAGAATGTAATTGTATTAAGAATAATTATGTAAAATTTAGTACAGTACAACAATAAAAATCAATTAAATTTAATTACAATAATGTGTATAGTGAATGAAATGGAAATACAGACATGTCATGTTATAAAAATTGTAACGCGCGAGACAGATAGAAATCGACCTCTTTGGGTTTTTTAGCAAATATAACGAAATTTCATTAAAAAAGTCCCTATAAAATTTGGTACTTCGAACTGTATCGATCACTATGCCAACGGGTATTTAGGAGTAATGTGTGATCCTGACGGACTCGGCATGACAGTTGACAGTGACAGTAGAAAGATTTATTCCATAAAAAATATTATTTTGAATTATACAAACATGTTTCACCCGTGGACTGTGTGGAAGTGTGACGTGTGAAGTATGAAGTGTGACGTGTGCGTCCCACCCGCAGACCCGGTGACGGGCGTGCCGGTGTGCTCGACGTCGCTGAACAACAACGCGCCGTACGCGGCGCTGCAGCACAACTACAACCTGCTGGTGCACGCGCACGTGTTGCCGCGGTTCAGCCACGCGGCCGCCGCCACCGCCAGCCTTGCAGACGAACCGGACAGGTAGCCGTTCAAACTACGATACCAACAAACGCGATACGGCGTTGTTAACTAGTTTAATATGTATTTATTGAGTTCTAATACTTGGTTATTTCGTTTTTAGCATATATGTAGAACCCCGCCCAGCACTGTGACATTTATGGGTGTATTAGCTAGACACCCGAACCAACTTTACTCAAATCGCTACTAGGGTTTAGACTAGCCTATGATTACACTGCCGGTTGATAATCCTGAACATACCACTGTACGGTGCGCCGATATCGATGGCCCGCAACGCGTCCACACCGGCCCGGGACTGTGCAGCGACCGCGGCGACCGCAACCCGTCGTCACATCACTGTACACTGATGTCACGTTGCAGATTGAAGCGGTACGAGGCGGTGTGCATCGCGGGCGCGGCGCCGGCCGTGCAGCTGACGCCGCTGACGGAGCCGCCGGCGCCGCCGCGGGACGCGCGCCGCGCCAAGGACCTGGTCAAGCAGCAGCTCGGCGAGGGGCTGCGGCTCACGTGTGTACCCTCACACGTCTCAGCTTAGTCGACACTACTGACATTCATTTAGAGTAACTTCTCCAGCAGGACCGCTGGTCAAGTAACTGTTTCAAGTTGGTCCGTTGTTTCATATTGCTCGTTAACCTTTAAAACGTTTAATATTCGAATGAGCCGTTGATTTTCGCTAATTTGCATTCCAGATACGCATGGAGAACGCCTTTTAATCTTCCCGCTTAATTCATGTAATATAACTACATGGTTGAATCGAAAAACTCCATAGTATCTGTAGGGTAAGGCAGCGACGTTAAAATAACCAAACCCAGCGAGTGCGGTTTTAACATTTATTTATTAAACATGCATAATGCACTGTATGCATGATTGGTACGTAGTTACTGCCGAAATGCATTTTTGCACTCGACGTAGTCTGACGTATCTGAAGTCTAGCGTGCGGCGTAATAGCCCGTCGTGTGGTCGGCAGTGTGGGCGAGGGGCGGCGCGCGTTCGGGCTGTACCTGACGCACGTGCTGAAGCGCATCTCGTCGCCGGCCAACGAGCTGGGCGCGCAGCACGCGGCGCTCGTGCTCAAGTTCCTGCGGCGCGCCTCCTCCTCCTTACGGATGCCTTACAATGTAAAGGTAACATTGCATGCCTGCGCACGCGTGCACCTCTCGATCACGTGCACGCATCCTACATTCGCGCGCACGCATCTCACTCGAACGCACACAACACTTTGTTTAGGGGTATGCTGAAAAACGTGCGGTGATACAACGCGATATTTGCAATAGTACACATTTTGCAAGGACAGGACAATCGAGCTGGACATTGATCTTCGTAGGCAGATGTAGGCCTGACGTGGTGTTGGGAGCGGACAGTGGAGTAGTGCAAAAATTTTAAAACCGGAGTCTGACTTTTCAATTATCGAGTTGCTCTTACATAAATTTTAATGAAACACGACGTTAAAAAACCTCGTGCAAAGAAGTGTCAATACGTACTAATTCAACCAAATCATAGTACCAACTGTCCAATCAAATCGTACAACAATTACACCAACAACAAACTAGGTGGAGATACTGTACGCGCACAGAAAACCGCACGTCGTTTGTATGGCACACCATATAGTGTTGTCGCTTGGAGAACGCACGTATTTACCGTCGACCCAACTCCCCCCCAGGGCCCCCCGGCGAAGATGTGCGACAAGGACCGGTGCGCGGTGATCGCGAAGCAGCTGAACGACTTCCTGTACATGTACTACCGCGAGACCGACCTGTACACCGACAGCGAGGACCGCCAGGGGTGCGTCTCCAACATACACTTCGCGCAGTTCCTGTACGCCGCCAGGTGGGTGGACGGAACGTGCGACCGCGCGTTTGATAACGGTAAAGAGCACCGGACGCGTTGTCGCTCTTCTGAACATTTAACATATCGCACCTTTAGAATTAAAGTGACTCAACTCAAAATTCCTGACATTCCAGATTTTACTATAAATTTACTTAAAAAAGCCTACTATAAAACCCCATGGTGAAAAAGAGCCCGAATTATGAGTGAGAACAGAAAAAAGGGAAAACCTCATAGATCAGTCTCTTTAAATTCACTCAAGACCATACATTTTTGAAAACTTTCTTCGTCATATCCCATAAATTACAATTTTTGAGTTAAGTCACTTTAATTCTAAAGGTGCGATATCATATTCAAATTCAAAATATTTAGGTAGACTATTTTGTAAGTACACTTATTTTTCCTTTTGACTCTGTTTTGATATCGAAAAGGAATGGCGACAGTAAATGATCAGTGCATCTTTTCAATTGTAATAAGATATATTTATGTTCATCATACTGTGCACATTTAACATGTCACATGGTGCACTCGACAGGTTTTTTTTATTATTTCAAATTAACCCCCTAAAACAGAACCAGTTTAATTACAATATACACATCTCACCTGACTCTGTATGTCACACCGACCTTTACCATCCAGTAGATTCGGAGAAAAATGACTGACCAACAGACAGATAAGTAGACACAGGATTCAATAAAGGTTCCGTTAATTAATCGGATGTACGGAACCCTCAAAACGCAAGTAGCGATCACGCTGAACACGCACGGTGTACGGTGGCGGTGCAGCGAGGCGGACCTGGAGGACGTGCTGCTGCTGCTGCTGCGCACCGAGCACCAGGTGGCGACGTTCCTGGGCGACACGCGCAGCGCGCTGTGCGTCGACCTGCCGCCGGGCCGGCTGGCCGAGCGGGCCGGCGACGCGCCGCGGCACACGCTGCTGCGGCACCTCGCCGCGCTCGCGCCCGTCAACTGCCGCCGCTACAGGTGAGCGGCGCCGGTCGGCGCTCCTCCTACTTGACAACACTTCCTCATGCTCGTCTCAAAAAAACTCACCGACGCAACGCTACTAATACACTTTATTTACTCCTGATACACACGATACGGGAGGTGTGCGGTGGAATGTTATTGTTTCTGAGGTGTATTCCCCCAAGGTGTGATGCTCGCGGAAATAACAAAGGATTGCACAGGTGATTCATGTTTCTTGTACACAATTCCTAAATGTTACGAAAGTAACTTCAACTGTATTTGAAATCGATATCTCGTGGAATTTCTCGAGAATTTCTCGTTGTTACTTTTAACTAACAGTTAAATGAAAAATGCTGAATATCACTGACGCTGATAAGCGAGACCACCTCAGGGATCATGATATTTTCAGCGTAACCCATTACCTTAAGTCTACATTACGAAACACGTTGTTGCTAGAATCGACTCGCTTCGTATCGTAAGTCAGTTCCGATGTATCCTACCGGTGCAGGCCCGCGGTGGCGGGCGAGACGCCGCCCCGCACGGAGCCCGAGGAGCGGTCGCTGGACTCGGAGCCGCCGCCCTTCGGCAGCTCGGAGCTGATACTCAAGGAATCGCTCAAGGAGGAGAAGCCGCAGAACGCCGCGCTCAAGTACGCGCGCTCGTAGCGGCCGCGGCTGTGACGTCACGGGTACCGGATCACCGGGGCGATGCGTTCACTGTTGATCATTTCAATGTGCAAGGAGGAATAGTCGTATGTGGCGGTCAGTTGGACTCGCTGGCGCCCCGGTCGGTCAACTTATCGTGCGAACAGTCCATGTAACGATACTGTATGCCCGGGATATACCGGGATACGCTTCGTATGGAAAATGGTTCGGTCGCTGCAGTACTTCATTTGAATTTGAATGCATGGTTCCGGTGGAACGGAGGGTGGCGGCCTGTGACGTCACGCCCGCCGCTCGTGTGTGTTGTGTTGAGTGTTGTCTGTACTTAAGTTGTAGGTGAGATGCGATGGCGATACATATGGATAGGTTAGATCATCTGTAACAATGTGATGGTAGCCCGAAGGACGTTGGCCCGTAGCACGGGCGTCACTCGAGTAGAGGACTCGCGAAGCGGACTGGCACGTCAATAGACGTCAAGCGTTATTTTACGTCAGGCTCTTGAATACAACTGTCCCTCGCGGTAGCACGTCTAGAGGTAGGGAATTATTAAGAAACTTTCTCGGCTGCGGGTTTTAGCGGTATGTTATCGGGAATGAATAAAGGTCGGTACCGGTAAAAATTCCACTGCCGGCGTGTTGAGGAGGTAATGACGGCAATGGGAGGAGGATCCTTTACAGTGGTCCACTGCTAGTGTCAAGAGCGAACTGGAGGGTGCAATATAGTGCGAAATTTTACACGTTCGTGACGACAACGTGACGTCACGCGCTACTCTACTGCTGCAGCTCGACGGGAACCTGGAAAACTTTGAAAATATATACTTTTACAATATGGATGTGCATAAAATTAGTTATTTTATTTCGCATTTATTAGAATGTCCTTAAGTGATATCGAGACGCGTTCGACACGATTAGAGAATTGTGGCCTCGTCCGCTCTTTCTGACAGGGTGCTCGCCCCACCAGTGGGATATTTAATTAATTCATAGAGACAGGGAAGTCTCGGCGCTTCCTACGAAGAATATTTGTAATGAAAGGATACTATTAGTTAAGACAATATACCACGTACGTAACGGGAAGTTAGAGAAGCCTCGAGAAAACTAAATAAACGCCAAATGTGATCGTGACCTAAAATAAATAATTAGTGAATTATTTATATTTAAATATATTAACTTTTAAAATTGTCATCGTTGAAAATCTTATATTTCTTAGACGTATATCATTGCCGGGGGGCCAACACAACGCCCCGTTAGTGTTTTATATGTAATGCCACACGCACGGCGATTACAGATCTTTTACGGTAATGTAACGCTTACGATATTTTTATTGAGAAAAGATGCAGTAGGGAATAAATGTTAGACGTCACTGTGCAACGTTTAACTATGATTTTGTTTGTGTTTGCAACTTGCGGAGGCGACACCGCGATGTATCTGCTTAATTAATTACTGCTCGTATAACATTGGAAACCAACCGAAGCTGTACTCAAACCAATAAAAATGTTCAAAGTGACGCACGTACAGTTAAATATACTCTCCCCGTTGTAATTTTAAAACAAACAATTATATATACGTAAATTCGATGTAGAAATATTTTTTCATCGCTACTCTATCTACAATATTACCTAAACGTAAAAACACTGAAATATTTTTAATAGAAACTCAAAAAAGAAAAAAAAAAAGACTTAACAGTAGTAGAATTATATTCTTGCACCGAATTGAATGACTCGTTGTCAATAAAAGTGCACGTTGAAGATTAAATTTAACAATTCTTATTAAGTCACTGCTTTAAAAGAGAATGTATTATTTTACTATCGATCTGAATAATTAAGTACTTCGTTACCATGTAGTCGTAAGTACGGTTCCTTAATCCAAAATACGCGGCTTTTGTCTATCATCGAAGTTACATACTTACATTTTTACTAGTATGGATTTTAACACGAATACATTTCATATCCATTCGCATTTATAGCATACACTTCAATAGGTGATTTCACCGATTAATATAATTTTTCACTAGTAAATTTCTCGAAAATAGTTTACCACTAAACTTAGTAAGCTAAAGGGCTTAGCCACAGCTTAGGCTGCTGGCTCACATCACTAGCCTATACGACTCGTTTAAATGTGTTCAAATTTTGCGCCAAAGAGAAACATGCTTTTTATATTATTAATATATTATATGAAATTATGTAATGAGTACCTGGCACGTAGCGCTGAGGATATTCAGTGGTGTAACAATAAGGTGCTATAAAAAACGAATACAAAGTAGATTAGAAGCCTGAATAGTATATCAAGTTACATCTCTTGCAAACACTTGTGGACACTTCTGATTATAATCTCGTAACTTGCGAACTCTTGTGGACTCTTCTTTATCAAGTGACATAACTTACAGACACTAAATCAATTCTCGTAACTTGCGAACCCTTGTGGATTATTCTATGTCCAAACACATAACTTACAGACAATAGGGTCCGCACCCTATTAATTCAATTCTCGTAACTTGCGAACCCTTGTGGACTCTTCGATGTCCAAACACACAACTTACAGACACTAGGGGACCATATTAAATCTCGTAACTTGTGAACACTTATGGGCTTTCCTATGCCAAGTCACATAATTTGTAAATACGTCAATGTGCCACATAACGCGCGTATCTTGCAAACTTGTTGTACGTATTACGTTACTTAAAAACAAATTCATCGCGATACCGAGACGGCTGCAGTTACCTCGGTGCGACGCGAAATCGCGTCCTCTATACTAAGGTGAGAGACTGTGCAAGGGGCCGTTTATATATAAATAAGTGGTGGAAGCTGGACAGTTCGGGTCGGCCGCGCCGGATCCACCGACTGGAGAAGTTTTAATATTCTCACCGGTTACAATATATGTATCAAGTAACGCTGCAGTTTTATTCGAGAATTATTGTTGATAATTTAATATGAGATGTATATGGAAAGTGTCTTCAAGTTGAAATCAGAGCGGCAATTCCGTTATCTCACAAATCTCACAGAAAGATACAGATTGTAAGTGTTGATATATATTGATACATGATACATAATGATTTATTTAACATTCAACGGACTGATACTCTATCAATGGCATTAAAAAACCTCGTAGAATTAACTGTAAATCTGCTTTGTGAGATTACAGAATAACTGTCCTCCGAGTAATGTGACTTTGTTGACTCGCGCGCCGCAGTGGCCAGTGGCCAGTGGCCAGTGGCCAGTGGGCAGCTAGGTGGCTAGTCTAGTCGTAGACGGCATTCTGTACTTAAAACTCGCCCCTTTGAATCTTCTCACACAAAAATTAAACTTGAACAGCTTCTTATTTCGTATACATTGTTTTTTATACATTCACTGCGCATGTCAGTTAAAACAGGAGAAATTTTCATTTTTTCATGTTGCTTATATTGTTTCTTTTCATAATATTGTATTTTAAATATTTGTCAAAACAGTATAGTGTTAAAAATGTACTTCTATATTACAGTTCATATTGATAGATGTTATTATTTCATCGCAATATTGTGTTAACATTGAAAAACAAAACAATTATGAATTTAATCATTATTCGAACCAAAGTATATTATTATATTTAGTATATATGTACTTCGTTCACAGTTCAGTTTAATTGAAATCGTGTATCTAACGAATGAAATTGTTACAATATGATAGGAAATGAAAAATTACAAAGCGCGAACAGTTCCGTATCATTCGGATGTTTGACAAACGTAACTATGATTCGGGTTTACGACACCTGTGGAGCGATGCCGTCGGTCTTGGTGTCTATCTAGAGGATCGGATGGTATCAGGCCGGTGCAACGCACGGTAACACCGCGGCCGTAACAAAGGAGGAACGTTTGAGCTCTGATGATGGTTTACGACGACAGGCCGAGTGATGGACGGACATGGAGATGAATATCTTCGGGCAACATAAGCCATCAAAGGGGCGGGTGCGAGCGAATTGTTATGTAATTCTAATTATGCTGGTAATAATTCTTTACAATGTTGTGGCTATGTTGTTTTTGAGTCGATTTCCTGTCCAATAAGGTGTATCGATCGATGTGATAGGCAGCTGAAACTCTGAGAATGGGGTGAAAGTTGTCTGGTCATTATATTGGCATATGGCACGAGCGGCTTATTTATTGTATTATGTAAAGTTGTTTATTTAACTGTTCTAATCAAATCACCTACATATTTTAGAACTCGGCCATGACTAAGTTTTGCTCCCGCTTACGTTACGATCGTATTTCATTAATATAGTTATGTGATCGTTTGTCGTGTGTTCCGATGCAAATGGAGATAATATTTCAGTTACAGCGAATTAACGCTGATAATTTAGGATGACAACGCTATATAAATGTTTAATGCCCTAATATAAATCATCGTAGTGAATAACGAAGGATCTGTAGTGATGCTAGTCGGTTTATTTAATATTAAACGTCGTTCACGATTAAGATGGACGGTCTGGTTGTGGAAATTATATTTTTGTTTGTCATTATATAACGTTATTGACGATAGAGCGAGACGTTACAACTATAGCGCGGCTTACTTTGTTGATTCCTATATGTTTAATATCCGTTTCTTAATGTAGATTAAGATTTCGGTTACTCCAGACCCAATGAATTGTTCAACAGTCTTCCTGTACGCGTTAGAAAACTACCTTCGTATATGTCACGTAGACGGGTAGTATTTCATAATTTCGGTGGGAGGTGCCCGCCGCTGTGCTCTCGTTTCCAGCGAGGTGGCTGGGACTGTGGTCTGACAACCGACGTTTATTTGTGTTATAATTATCCGTCCTGTTCCGATTACTGAATGATCTTCCTACAGACGTCGTGTTTATCTCGAAGCATAGTCTGCGGTACACGAGGACACATAATACCTACAGTTTCTTTTGGTTTAAATTTGATTTCGTGTGAAGCGTGTCCCATTTAACGAGCTACTTGAATAGAAAAACGTGTTTAAATCGATGACGTAATGTGACTAATGTTTTAACTTGTTCCTATTTACTTTTTATCTGTTTATATTATTTCTGAACGTATAAGACGTTTTCGGAAACTTTGTACAGACAACGTAGATCTGTTTAAATAAAAATATATTTACAATCAGTATCTTAACGGATGGAACCGATCGATACTCTTCCCTTTTTGTGATTTGTCTACGCTTCGATCTGCAAGATTTGAGAACGCCTTGCTTTGCGTTTTTGTTAAGTGTCTGTACGGATGTCGTTCAAGGCCGTTTCCGATGACGTTCAAAGTTGTTGTTATATTGACGAATGTTTTTTTTTTTATTATTTTATTATTGTGTAGATTGAAGGAGGCATTTATTTTTCATTTGTTTGCTTATTTTATTTTTATAGTGAATGAATTTTATTAAACAATTGTGATTTTTTTTATGAATCTATACTAGTGTTTTCTCTCGACTTAGAAGTAAATTGTGATCGACGAAAAGAACGAATGTACGAAATAAACATTGTAGATTAATTCTAAGTAAATAAATTGTGGTGGTTTTGCCTTATGAATAATGTAGTGCCATAAGCAATACAAAGCTGTGTTCATAGCTTAGTTGTGTGGCGGAGGAGGGGCTTAGCTTCAGTACCAAGTGTGATAAATTGTGACCTCCCATCGGCGACTCTATCTCGCTCTGTGAAAATTATTATATTTTGAATACGCTAATAAATTGATGAAAAATTATCTTGTTTTATTTCAATAACTTTGAACAAGTGTACAATGTGTTATGGTATAGTATGACGCCCTGTAGGTTACCAGCACATTAGGGAAACCAGTTTTATTATAAAACCATATTTTGAGAATTAAGGTGTAAGAAACTCGAGTACGAGCCAACCTCCACTAGCAGTGGGTGACAGATTAGCGTCATTCCTGTTTTTGGATGTCGCCGAGCTCCATACCCTTGTGGTGGTAGATCTGCGTGGCTAGCTACCACCCTCGTAAACATCGACCGTATAATGTTTTTGACGTGTTTCAATCACTACTGGAGAGCCAATCGAGAGCTGGTAGAATTACCACTTAAATGTTGACCGACAAGGTGACAGTGAAGAGTGGATGTTGCAGTGTAAAAATTTTGCGAAACAGGAATGACTAAATGAAACATTTATCTATGGTATTGTAGATTTCCTAAAAAAAATATTTAGTGTAGGCAACGGTGCAATAATTCAAGAGAAAATAGTCAATAAATGTTGTATATATACCACCAAGTAAATATACTACAAGTTGTAAAACAACTTCCTTATGTAAGGCGAATAACAACTGTGCCTCATATTAATTATGGTATTAACTGCGGCCCGGTTCCGAAAAACATTATATTATACTTCTATTTATTGTATAAATCAATGTCGACAGGATTCAAAATTATGGAAACAGTTTGTCGCCTGCGAGAAGCCGCTTTTACGTCACGGCAAAATTGCCAACTCACCTGAAGAGCGCGTGAAGCACGTACTTTGACTTGTATCTACTATTGCAATTTTTAACAGTATCTTGAGTGGTATGGGTCTTAACTGAATGAAACAAAATGTAGTCCAAACATCATTTATTACGCCCTCCACAATCGACATGACGTAACACGTCTGAGCAGACTACCCTTGTGCAAGCACACCGTTCGTTCCGGCCGAGAATCGAGACACGAGCTTCATCCGGGTTCCCAACTCCTGTTAAATATGAAAAAATATGTTAATTAAAATATACAAGAACAACATCGTCTAGAAGTGCTAAACTTGCTAGGTCCATTTTTAAATTTGTATACAATATGTTCATTGTGTGTAGTGATTCAATTAATTTACCTAAAACATAGATTACGAACGAAATATTTGTTCTAATGACAGCCGCAATGTTTAACACTGGTACCTGCCTACGCATACTGTATATTTACAATTTCACTAAAATGGAGTTAGCATTTCAGCACACGGGATAATCTTACTGGATTTTTGACATTAAAATGACTCAATTCTATTTGATAATCAACAAATCGTGATCCTTTTTGGTAGGCTAATTAATATTTATATTCCGTGCGCATATTTCATTAATTATATTAAGCTTATTAACGCGGTTTAATTCAATTCGGCAACAGATCGTTCGTACAAGCGTGCGCACACGCTTCCGGACGCTAAAATTAAGTTAATCGTTCATGATAAAATATGCAAGCAGACCTTGTTCTGATCACTTCGTAGGATTAATTATATTTACTCGCAAATGAAATGTTCAACGTAGCCCTCCCTGGACGAGGTGGACATTCGCACGCAAACGTGAGGTTTCGCCAACTTTACTTACGATTGTCGGGTCTTCTGTCGCAGTCGCCTAATGTTAACGCCGTTCGGTCGCAACGCTCTGAGCATCGACTACTTGGCCGCTACCTGCCGCGCGCCGCTATTAACGTCTGAAATGTACTCGCACGTGCTGCCGTGTGTTCATGTTACACAAGTATGTGGGCGTGTGAAGCGAGCTGCGAGCGTTTGCGTTCACCTAACCACCTTCCGATGAGTCGCCCAGATTTTGATTTGAGCGGCGAACGTTCCGTAGTTCCCTTGGAAGTCGTTAGTGTTCGATGTTGTTAGCTACTCTGCCTATATCATGTCTAGATATAATAGCACGCGCTCGAACACTCGTTCGCCTACGAGATCGGGCGGCTGCAGCGTTGCTGGGTATCGCATAATGGGATTCTCCATCTCCTATCGATTAAATATAAAATACCGCACCCACAGGACAAGCGGAAGGAAGCGGGATTGCGCTGTGGATGTACTAAGTTCATGCAGAAATTCATAATACAATTGGGAAGGTTTCATCGATTCAAACCATATTTCTAAAAGAAAAAAATTTAATCCAAAATAAAACGTACAGCTCGCATATCTCATTACTTTAAAACTTATCGATCATTCGAACTAACAATTATATAAATCTAGATGCGGAGCGGGCCGCCCGGCGCGGCCCGGCACGGCGAGCGAACCGAACGCGCCGGCGTCGACGTACTCGACCTCACTCATTGTAATTACAAGCGATCACTGAAATACGTTTCACTCAAGTTCTGGAAGTACAGGCGGCACGCACGCGACCTATCGGCGTTTACACGCTAGCACCGCGATGCGCTCAGAAGTGCAGCGCGCCC
>PDGT01000029.1:2328765-2388454 GCA_003671415.1 Megathymus violae | reverse complement strand
CTAACATTACTCGCAAACACTTCATGGCCTTCTTTGTAAGCAGGTCGCTATGCCGGGCAGGCGCTTTAGGTACACGTTCTTATTTCAAGTAGTTGCTCTATGACCTGCGGAAAGGCCACAAAGGTTGTCGAGCTTTGCACACACACCAATAGCAACGACACCGTAATTTGAGATCACGCGCAAGAAATATCGCCAATGTGGGCACCAGCCGCAGAACCGCCGGAGCGCACAGCTAACGTTAGCAACCTGACCGGACCATCGCCCGTTCCCTAGATTTTTTATGGATTCGTTGGAACGTATTTGTTACATAAATACACTTTATTACATAACCGACCTAATACTACCGTTTAGACTACCGAACGTGTTAATCGAGATCTCTTGTTACTGATTTTGGTGTGACGTCATAACTCGGGCTGCGGTCGGAAGGCGCCCGCGGGGTGCGGCGTGCGGGGGC
Source organism: Megathymus violae (assembly GCA_003671415.1). NCBI lineage: Eukaryota > Metazoa > Arthropoda > Insecta > Lepidoptera > Hesperiidae > Megathymus > Megathymus violae. The sequence continues at coordinate 2,388,000 of PDGT01000029.1, read as the reverse complement.
GTCGCCGTATATCATAACATAGGACATACAAAATGTAAGGACCAGCATCGCTCTCGCCGATTCCCAGTCAATTTTAGAACTATTGAACGTTTTGTTCTCATTTTCAATCGTGACCGACTGGACGCATTCGTGATTTCCACGCGGTCCTCGACCAGCATTCGACGTATTGTAACGACCAGCGAGTACCGGGGAACCTTGCCATTATTCTATGATTAATAGTTCTCGGCAATGTTGGTGTTTCAAAAGTAGTTCAAAATCTAATTACGACAGTATTATATTTGTTCAGTCGACCACTAAATAAAACCTAAATTTCCGGTCGGTCTCCGTCTCAAACTGACCGACTGTCACAGTCTCTGCCTCGTTTCTTTTTTTTTCAAACATATCCATCCAAAAATACTGGATGTTTTGTCAGGATACATCGGGCCACGAGTTGCGCAATTTGATGTTGAGCCGGAACTTAATAGTCCGAGTCATGTGATATTAATTTTGAACGGATTTAGATCGAGTTAACATTATTATTTACTCTGATTTTTCACGATCTTTAAAAAAATTCTGCTTGTAAGACAGCTTTCACACCATCATTTCATGAATGACACTATGAAGAAAATTCTATAGATTCATAAAAAATTTGTTCATTTCTTGCCGTATTATGTGAAAATATTTGCGCTGGTTAATCTTTATTATTCAAACTGAAACACCGCAAGCCCCAGAAACCCTTTTTGGGAGTTTCCAAAAACAACCCTTTTTCAATTTATCAATTTGTTAAAATGGAAATAAAAAATATAAGTAAGCATTGTAAGTCAACATGTCTGTCTGTAATTATGATTACTTTTATTGTAAATGAAAAAAAATCCATGATAATGATTTACAATAATGACCTAACAATATTTCTAAGAATTAATTACATTTAAGAATAAAGTAATTGTCTGCTCTCATAAAATCAAAATGTAGACTAACAACTCTAATTTCCAAGGCCGATGAAAATACCAGCTGAAACACGAAAATTGCCAAGAAATTTTAACGAAATAACTCCACAACACTAAATTGCACACAACAAGATCTACTAATTTATCTCACATAACTTTTTATAAGGTGATGACCTTATATAAAATTGTATAAAATATGTGCCATCCAACTATACCCCATTGGTGACGTAATTGTACAGAGATCATATAATCAAAAGATTTGTATATTATTTTTTCGTCTAAACTTCGGTTCTTGTGGTTAAATATTTAACAATGCAATTTGTCGGATTACTGTTAAAGGTTATGTCATAGCTTCATATGTATTAAGTTTTATACATTTGATAAACCTGGAAATTATTACTGAAGGAAGTTCAATATGTCCAGCAAAAGATATTCTTGTTGCGCCGCGTATGGTACGGTACGTCAGGATTGGACACGCGCCCGCGATTTAAATATTTGTCAACACCCTACCTGACCTTTGCAATGGTTAAGTTATTGTATTTCTTCTTGCATGGAATAAATTTTATGTCAATATTAAGTTTTGAATTATATCTGAATTAATATTAATAATAATATTATGTATAACATAATATACATGTATGTCTCTTAAATGCAACATTATAACTTATTTGGAACAATTAGAGTATTTGCAGTAAATAAAAAATAATAATTTTAATACAACATGCATCAATGTGTACACATTATTATAGAATTTGGTTATTACATTTGTTCGTTTGTTTAGTATAATACTATGGGACCACACTATAGCTAGTTCTCTGTACTCGCTGGTTAGCATTTTCGCATAGTTAATGATCATCGCTCACCGTCCCATGGGGGGGTATGTCTGTGCATAGGGGTCTCTGTCGTAGCCCCCGGCCGCAGCGCCTCGCCTGGAAATATATGCGGTAAAATTAATGCCATGCAAATTGAATAGGCCGTGAGGAAAGAAATGGAGAATGTTCGAATTCTGGAGGACTTCTACTGTTCACTAGTACACACAGTGACGGGCACTATTTATACTATCTGAGCAATAAAGACTAATAAATGATAGATGTATTAATTAGGCTGGTAACAATTACAAAATAGTCATTTTAATTGAATGTAGGGACAAATAACCAAGACATTATGTATTGTTATGAAATTATATATGTTATGCATTTGGTTTTATGAATGCATGGGTCTTCCACTTATGTTGCTTGCTAAAATTATCATTACCACTACCTGCCCACTTATAAGCTCGGGCTAGCCCCTCACAATAGTTAAAGTAACTAAATTATGCAGCACTATAAAACTTATTTTTTCGTCACTGTCTACTCTAATATGTAAGTAAAATTACAAGAGCAGTGCATGCAGATGATTAAATGAATAAATCAGAACACACACTTGACATGTTAACTACTCTTCATGAAAGTGTGACTTACATGGGTGAACGGCGGCTAAACATGTCCCCGTTGCCGAGTGGGGGCGCGCGCGGGCGCTCGTAGCCGGTGGGCAGCGGCATGGCTCGCATAGGCCGCCGGTCCAGCATGTCGCGCTCGTCGTACATCGGCCGACGCTCTTCTGCATACATGGGCGCGCCCGTGCCGTACTCTTCCGTGCCGTACCCGCGCCGATCTTCATACATTGGAGCCGCCGCGCCGTATTGGTCGCGCCGCTCCATCAGCGCGAACCCGCGCCGGTCCTCCCCGCCGTAGCCGTTGTACCGTGCGTCCTCGTACCCGCCCAGCCCTCGGTCCATGCCGCGATCGTAAGCGCCCGCTCCCATTCCATTGCGGGCCATGCCACCCATCGGTGGACCTCGCATGTCGCGCATGGGCATCGGTCGCGCGTCCCTCATGTAGGGTGCGTCGCGAGCACCGGGCGGCCCGCCGCGTAATGGGCCGCCGCCGCGCCTCTCAGGCGCTCCCCTCATACCCCCGCGCATGCCACCCCGAACACCGCCACCTCTTGCACCGCGCTCCTTCATGCGACCGCGCTCTACGGTGATGACTCCGCCGTTGAACGTGCCATTGTTGAGACCGCGGATGGCCGCCGTGGCCTGTTCCTCGGTGGCCATGTGGACAAATCCACATCTGTTCATGATGTCGCACTCGGTGACGGTGCCGTACCGCTCGAACAGCTTCCGCAGGTCCTCGGGCCGTGACCCTTGAGGTAGGCTCCCGACGAACACTTTCGTTTGCTGAAACGACGCAATTAGTGAAAACGGATCCAACCCTTTACGTAACGCCATTCCGCTTATGTAAAATACAAAATTAATAACTTACCGGTAACATGATGTTGTTCGAATGAGCTCTGATTAAATATTACACTTTAATTTCACTGCACGTGCACTTTTCACTTCACTAGGAGCCGCAACCTCAAAACCAAGCGGCCGCTTCAAGACAAAATGGCGGGTACAGTCGAGGAATTTACGGTACGGGACTGACGCCGTCTGTCTGTAACGTAAAGAAAGGACGCTATAATAATGTAACATCATTGGTTGGACAAGTGAGAGCTAACAGTGGGCGAGTGAGTGAGTATTATCTTTCTATTGGTTACCTAGTGATTGTCCTTGAATATAACCAACCGTGAACCAACTATCTGATTCTTTAAGTCAAATTCAATATAATTCTCAATCTCTGAATGTCACCAACCGAATGTCAATCTGACGTATCTAGCGGATAGCAGATGCCAATAAACATAAAATAGTGTTGCCATGTGTAACTACTAGTAGTTAAGTTAAGTAGTACTAAATATTGTTAAAAATATGAAACTATCGGCTAAATCACCACCGCGCGGACGGATACAAAAAGGCGTAGCTCTGTACCTCTGCCTATTTGGCTGTCAATCTTCATGTTAATTATGGTGCCCTATGCATTAAATTCTTAATTTGAAATTTGTAAAATTAATGCTAGACTGTAATTTTGTTGAATTATTTTCTCTTTGATATTAAATAAGTAAAATTTAATATAAAGTAATAATTTGTATTATTTTAAACAATTATCTCGTACATTTAATACAAGTATAATTAACCTACAGAGCGGTCGCTGAACCATAGACAAAAGTAACTATGGTAGCGTGTGTAAGGACAGATATACAGATTGCGGAAAAATGTGGGTTAGCGCGGGGAGAGCGCGAGGAATGATAAAAATCGGGGAATTTCGGGGAATCAAAACTAATTTTTTCTTTGGACTATTTCATGTTAGGTAATACAACTAAAATATCACGTTCCGACTGGGTAGATACAACTCGACACTATTAACATAATTATGAATGGCAACACCACTCAAATGCCTGCTCATCTGTCATTTAAATAGGGTTTTATATTTCGGAACGCATCCATTTCTACATCTCATTAATTATTCATTGTTTAAGGTTGTCGATATCTTAGATTGGCGCGTACTGTGAAAATTTTCAATAAAATTATGAAAAAGTGGTTAAAAAGAACAGTAACTGTTAAAAAACGTGTGAGATGCATGTTCAGCATTAAAATATGACGATTAAACTTATTTTTAATCCAATTCAATATAAAAAATTTACCTATCTAACTTAAGTGTTGTTAAATTGATTCTATAGCTACTTCCGCCAAATTCGATAACTTACTTGTTTCGAATAGTATAGATGCAGTTTGTAGATGTGATATTTTTTTTAAGGTATAGTATTTGATAATAATTTTAAAAGTATATTAAACTAATATTGTATAAAACAGTGTTTTTATTCCAAAAATATAAATTCAGGGAATTTGTGGTGAATGAATCAAAAAGAAGCGGGGAATTTCGGGGAATTCACTGACGTGCGCGAGAATCAATAATTTTTAATTGGCAGCACTGGATATACAATGATATACAGCTACCAATTTAATTTAGAAAGAGCGCTGGTAACTGGTTACCACTATTTATTTTTTGTTTATTATTATTTGAGTTGCATAATTATGTATGAAATAGGAATTTTAAATTATAAATTATACAAAAAAACTTACTCAACAAATAATTTTAATCATCTACATATAAAAGTTTTAATAGAAAAATCATTTTTCAGGATTGTTAATGGTTATTAGTTCATAATCCAACTGGATACTGCCCACATTTGTGTATCGAAAATGAATCTACAAAAATTATTATAGCTGGTTTCTTTATAATCGGTTAAAATGCTGGAGGATCGGTGTTAACGGTTCTCACATATTTAGCTCTAGGTGCATTAACGAGGTAGCAGCGATTCCTTTATGAACAACTCATACTTCACATATTCTATACTATTCCTGCACATAAAACCAGTGGGAATATTTGTTATTGAAAAAAATACGAATACGTACATATCTTACTATCAAATCTTAGTATCTTGTATTTGATACAACACAAGCAACTGCTAATTTGTAATAAAGGTAATTTTTATTTGATAAATAACATGAAATAGTCACCGCCAACGGCATAGTCACATGGCTTTTCTATAGCTTTCACTTTAATGAATGATCATCGATAGTAGTGTTCAATATTTCCGAACAAATTATAAGAGCAAATGTTACCGCACTATCGGGCGGTAAACATATCTCGCTTTGTGAGCCGCGATGGAACTATCAAAACTCACCAGTGTTCAAAAGCAATAACCGCCAACTGTATTCAGTTGCCATCGTCCGACACACTGAATCCGGTAATGATATTCAGCATAGGTAACAAAATAACTTTATAGGAAAACACTGTGTTAATATCAACTACGGAAAGTATAGTTGAAGTTTGATTCAAATGTTTGGGGATAATGGATGGATGAAATAAACAGAGAAATGACGGTCGTTGACTATGTAGTTTGTTAGATGATCGTAACCGTGTCATCTGGTCCAACAACTCAAATAAATATCAGTTCAAGGTTCCACGAGAAATGTCAACATGTCAAAGAATAAATATTACAAATGTATTAGGATGAGAAATAGGTGATAAAGTCCCTAGTATTATTTTTCATAGGTACTGAAACAGAACCGATGCGATGAAATTCCCCACAGATTATACAGTTATAGCGCAGGGAATTTATCAAGTTAATCACCGATGTCACCTCAAGGAATCTAAATAGAGCGAGGCGTTATGTATAGATTTCATCAGTTTGGACACTTCGAAATTTATAGAATTCTTTATGAATTCTGCCACGTTGTAGTGGCTAATGGCGCCGCACTCCGCCGCCGTGCAGTGGAACGTCTCCAGCAGCTTGAGTGTTATCTTCTCTGGATTGTTGTGATGCACGGCCTTGGGAGCCATGCGCTTGGCCTTTCTGTACAGGTTATCAGCGGCGATGGTCAGATTCACCGGTATGACGTCATGGGTTCCGCGGACCACCCCACGCGCCATGCGCCCCAACAAGTACCCTGAAACACGTGAAATCGCCATTATGAATGAGCATTAATAGACAAACTACCTAACTTGCCCCATGCGAACGAAATTTCGACTCTTAACTACAAGACATAAAACTCCTTTTAAATTGCCTCGATTGTGGTGTAAATAATGAGTAAGGAATGTGAGTGATTGTTTTTCTTCTTCACATTCAAAGTAAATCTATCTATATACGACATTTTTTGTTATTTCGTGTCAACGTCCACATTCTAAGAATAAACATTAATGAGCATGACAGTTCTGTGTGCATCATTAAACTTGTTATTAGTCAAAATAGAGATGTTCGTAGGTATGTTCGTACAAATATTGTTTTAGTCTCAGTGTTATGATTTCTATCACCCGATCTATTGTACACCCGGTGTGCGATTTAGGTAACATTCAGCTATCATTTATAAAATAATCAATAAATTTAAAAGAAAGATTGCCGATTTTATTGTAACGTAATATTATTTCACATTAACATTGATGGAGTAAGAAAAATGGCCAAATGTTCCCTAAAATCAGACGTAAGATAAGAAAGTAGAGATTGCACTTAATTATACCTACATATATAGAGTAGTAACGTAGGTATCTACCTACCGCTTTTATTTAGTTCCGCCAAAAAATCGTTGAATTCGTATTACAAGGGATTATGGTGTATTCCCTAGATTAATACCGTCGGCAGTCATGCATCGTGGTAATGTCTTTGCCTGGCTGGCTGGCTGCCACTCGCACAGAATAAATCGTGAGGTGTTTTAACGTGCCCTAGAGTCACTAATAACCGATCCGCTTCTATTTTGGCTTTATGTTGTATCCTATTTGGCAAACAGCACTTACCATCCGATGGTCCGTCCGAAAACAAAATCTTTTGGATTATATGCCTTTTCTAGAAAGGCACAGTTGAGTTACACAGAAGAGTCAAAATTGTGAAATTGATGCAAATGATGATCACAATCAGTAAAAACTAATAGAACAGTCTCACTAGAACTTTAGTCGCTTAAAAAAGTAAGACGGCGGTCAAAGTAAGGCTTTCATAAGGCCTTAAACGTAACCGATACATGACACACTTTATATGGAACTGTAGTTAGTAATGCACTAAATGCCACTTTGGTTTTGAATATCTATTAAAAAAAGTTCAAAGCTAACTCATCGTACAAACGCCCCTCAAAGCCCACAGCCACTATAACACAAACTTCACATTGTTAGTAAATATGAATATCTCACCTCCGAATATGCAAATGACGCCGATTAAGAACATGACAGTAGCGCATAGACGCTTGGTGACACGCGGGTCGGAGCCGGTGCAGGAGCGCCCGCGCTCGACGCTCATGCCGAGGCCGGTGCCCTGTTATTTAATAAGCGGCAAACGATTCGCTGTTAACGAGCAGCGCTGCACTGCGACTAGCGTCCGCCACGCTGAGCCACGCCGCCCGCGGCCGTGACTCCCTGTTTATTTATAGAAGACGCAGTCTTCGCGTCCGAGCCGCCGTTTCGTTGTTTTATAAAGCATTGTGTGAGGTGCATGTGTGATGAATAGTTATTAAACTTTAGAATTTATTACCTCGCTAACTTCATTCGTTTCTCGTCACGTCAGTAACAGAAATAACGGGTGTGTGTACGAATATCCTCACGCACAAGCACAACACTACGTTAGTTATACGATTTTATTTATTTTTTAATCATTTCTCATTACACTACTCCGCTTCACGTTTGTAAGTTCGTTTAATTTTACGTCGACTTCAGGACGTGAAGGTCATCTTACGTTTCTTTAGGGCTCGCTCTACTCAGTCAATTAGCGCTGCGGGACGTGCGATAAAATTTGTCGCAATAAATTCTCCGCTCCTCGCTGCTCGACTCCACTCCACTTCTATCCGCCGTGAAATACATACGTTCAAAGATGCTTCGCTGCAGTAACAATAAGTATCAAATTGTATGTCATGCAGTCTCCATTACGAAGTAAGGATTCATTTCAGTATTAAAATAAGACTCGACACGTCATATAACAAATTAATCATTTATTGTAAAACAGATCGTATAAAGCCATCGACTTATTTGCATTATTGTAGCGTTTTTCAATATACATTACGAATAAAAATATAATCGTCACACGAGGATTCATCGAAAACTTTCACAAAATAACTATAACATATCTAATTGTAAGGTCGAAAGACATTCTGAGGCTCGACCGAAGCCCGATGGAACTGCACCGAGATACAAAGTTGATACAAAAATAGGAACATTAAAACCACTGGAGGCAGTTCCAATCACATTGTACTCGTTGTCTATAAGTTTGATATCCAAAGTGAGGCACCCCTCGATGTAACGACACGGGCACGACCTGCGACCGACGCCGGCCGGTGACCTCACCAAAATATATTCCACTTTCTTTAGTAATCTATCAGGAACAATATGAACAGCAATGACAAACGGTGCTCACTAGTGCACCCATCTCCTTGCCTATTCTCTTGTCTCCAAATAAAGGAGACGACGTAAATGCACAAGGAACCGAACACAACACTGCATCATATTCCGACACAAACGTCGTGGTCCGGTCGGCAGGTCGTCGAGAGTGATAGTTGGTGTCGACTGTGAGAGTGAGTGTGTTGTGTGAAAATGCGAGTAATCCCCAGGGTTACGAATGCCACGTCGTCGGCGAGGCACGTGGTTACGAGTGTGCGTCAGCGGGGCCCATGTTGAACAGCATCTTGAGGTCGTCGATGGTGAGCTTGGAGGCGTTGGTGTTCCGCGCGCCCGTCAGGATGTTCTCCGCCAGCTCCAGCTTGGCCTGCTGCAGCGTGCGGATCGACTGCTCCACCGTGTCCACGCACATGAACCTGCACAGACCGTGTCGTACATCACTCGAAGCCGGCCAAAGCCGGACTCGCGCGGTTTTCTTTTGGCAGTACTACATCATGGAACTTTATTATTTTTAATATCTTTTCCTGAGAAAACCATATCGCACACAAGATAAACATTATTTAAGCTTCGTTAACAAGGACGCTTTACTGCTAATCAAAACACGCATCAAATACAATCACAACTTGGTTTGTTATGACTTACAATGCTATATCAAAAATTGTTAAGTTTTATCGACAGCACCTGACGTCGAAGAACAGTTACACCCTGGTTTCCGAACCTAAGGATTGCTCCGCACCGGCAAAACAGCTGTTCTCCGGGGGTAATAAAGATGATAAGAACGGATAGATGTTAGATCAGCGGTACGTGGAGTAAAATTAGTTTGCTTAGTAGACCACAGACGTAATATTGAAAAGATTGGGAACCCCTGAGCTTAAGCAACAAGTTGTTTTCAAAATAATATGTTTGAACTCGGCTCGTTGTTGTATGTATATTTGTTTGCAGTGTTAAGACCAAGTGAGCAACAAAATGTCAATTCTTATATCTGTATCTATACTAATACTATGAACAGAATGCGAATTTTATGATTTTGTGTATATGCAAAGTAACCTCATATGTATCAGTAACCTCTGGAACCGCGGCACCTATTACAAAAAATGTTTTACCGTTTGAAAGGCACAGTATCCCAGATGGACATAGACTATATATTAATATATTGTCGATCCCGAATGATGTTGGGACAGTCCGCTAGTATACTATAAAAACATGTCAGCATGTGCCGTCTGCGGCCAACGAAGGTGATGTGTAATGGTAGGAAAATTTTGGCGAATATTCGAAACCGGTGGTAAGGTGAGCGCGGCGGGCGGACGTGAAAAAAAAAACTGGCGCGAGTCCACTCCGCCGCCAGCCTCCACACTGCCCGGACTTGACACCGTCCGGATGAACTTTGCAAAAATTGACACCGAACACGGTCGCCAAACTCGCTCACATTCAACTAACGTTACGATACCGTGAAAACCGCAACAAACTCCTGACTACCGTCTTCTGGGAGTTGGGACTGAAGGCCGCGAACGGCGACTATATTCTCTGTCTGCTCGCAATCTGGAGGTTGATATGACGGACTGGGATGATTGTTATTAATAACGTCTCGAAGGTTCGCGAAAATTCGGCAATAAAAAGAAATCCGACAATGATAACAATTTAATCCGAAACAATAGAGGTGCTACAAAATCGCCGTACCTACTTCATATAATACATACATACGGACAGAAATACTTCGACATAAATGCATTAGACGATTCTCGCCCTTACGCTTCTGGCGTAAATGTCTCATGCACTGATTTTATTACCTGCGTCACCTATTGTTTTGCAAGGAATGTTGAATTACCGAAAACTCGAAGAGCGGTATAAATAGAAGACAAGGCCGCCCGCGGGACATTCGATTTTCGAATACGAATGCAAATTCTTTCTACGAGCGAAACCCCCACGTTCGGCGAATGTGCGACTGTCATTGTTAACTAGTATTGGGTGTGTGTCTATCAACAGTGCAATAAAGTTTTGGCTGCACTATTACGGTATTCTCAAACCGTTCAATCCCGATACGTAACAGTACCTATCCGTCTCCGGACTCCGAGAACGTCGAATCGGATCCGTTAATGCGTACCTGTAAATGTGCACGGGCCGCGTCTGTCCCACGCGGTAGACGCGGTCCTGCGCCTGCTGCTCGAGCTGCGGGTTCCAGTGCGGGTCCAGCAGCAGCAGGTGGTTGGCGCCGCACAGGTTCAGCCCCACGCCGCCCGCACACAGCGACAGGAGCATCACCTGCCGACAACACATCTCAGCCTCCCTAAGTGTGCATTTGTTAAACAGACGTGCACTAACATTGCAGCCCGTCAACGTTTCATCTACTTCCAATAAGACTAAATCGATCGCACATGTAATGTCAGGAATCATTTTTAAGTTAAGCGGTACCCGCGGTAATGTAAAAGATAAACATTATTTAGTTTGATCTCACTATGCACGATGATATGGACCAAGTCTCAATTTAGTTGAAACTAGTCACCCACCCTGACGTCGGAGCGCGCGTCGTTGAGCGCGTCGACGAGCGCGGGCCGCGCGGTGACGGGCACGGTGCCGCACAGCGTGACGCAGCGCACGCGCGCCTCGCGCAGCTCGCGCTCCACCAGCCGCAGCACCGAAGTCCACTGCGACACCACCACCGCCTTCTCGCCTGCCCGACGCCACCGCAACATACATGTAGACACCGATCGAGACACACATTTATGTGCGTTAAGTATCGTTAATACTTTATCATAGAACAAATAAAATTACACAACTGCCTCTTGGAGCACAAGAATTCGAATTTTAATGTTATTTTTTTTTAATTTTAGGTGAAATTAACTGCAATTGGCCATACACATTTGTATGACTAAGTTAGATTTACACTTAGCTAACCCATTTTTTTTTTCGAATTGTGTATAAAATAACGTGTAAACGGAATCAAACAGACCATAAAAATATTCTAACCCTACAAAATACTATCTAAAATGATTACAAAAACCTTTATTAGGGAACACTTTAGTATTAAGACAGTCCATGACGGCGGCTATCTTTGCGGAGGGCCGCTCCAGCCGGAACACCGGGTTCTTGAGAGACAGCACCGAGCGGATGGCCTCCGCCACGGTGGTGCCCTCACCCTCGCCGCCAGACTCCTCATTGTCGTCCTCCAACCCCCGACCGCCACTCTGAAGAGAACAACAATGCATAAAATTGTCCGATATAATGTGCAATAATTGCAATAGCTGTAACATCTCTAGCGTGTATTGTAACAGTCTGCAAAAACGATATTCTTTTTATTACTCCTCGTGCAAGGCGAGCCACGGCACCCACAGCACCTACCTTCCGGACGGTCCGGGAGTCCTCCAGGGACATCTTGTTGAGCTCGGCCAGCAGGTCCCGGCCGGCGGGGTCCTCCTCCACGTCGACGTCATCCTCGTTGAGCATGGCCGCGATCAAGCCGCAGTGGCAGCACATCTGCCGCAGCCGCAACAGGAGCACCAGGATCTCGTGGGACTTCACCGGCTTGACGCCTGCCGGACATACATTGTGATATATGACATGACATATGGATATCAGTGACAACATATACATTCACACATCCCTTCACTCAGCCGTGGAAATCTAGAGAGTGCTTCACCACACGGATCCCACACTGATTGATCCGTAGTCAACGGCTTACAAAGCCGAGATTCACCGATCCACCTGTCGAACGCGTCCGACTATGCTGAACTCTGTCGATCGCTTACAAAACATAAATTGTAATTGTGATACGCAAGTCATAACTGATAAAGCGGCAGGACGTGTATAAAGCACCTTGCAAGGCGGCCATCTTCTTGTGCAAGGCGTAAGCGTTGTCCTTCTCGATACTAGTTAGCCCGTTGGCGTCCGCATGCTTCTCGGCTCGCTGGTGCAGGTACTGCGCGAACAGTGTCTTCGATGACACTAGCACCTGCCGACATACATCCAAACAAACAAACTGTATGAATGATTAATTTACTTAATCATGTTGTAGCCCTTGGTGGCTCTCCATAATCTTTTTTTGCCTGAACAATTGATAATAACACATATATTTTTTACATTATTTCTGTACTCACAGTATTAACATTATTCAGATATATCCACAAATATTAATTTGCTCAACATGATGGCAAAAAGGAATATTATAAAATATTACACATATTTATCATTGCAGAATCATCGTCCATTTATAACAGCGCTTGCTACAATTAAAAATACAACAACGAAGGCATTCCTACTTACTATTAAAAAAGTACAGTAATTAATTATCAAGTAAGTTAAAGTGGTACAACATCAGAAATAACAGTTGACGGTAAATTATAATGCGACTCCGTGGAGAACACACTGAGTAGTCCCGTCATTGTCGACAGTAATCTTTAACCCTCGTCGGCTGCCTTCGTGTCGTGCACTGTCACTAAAGCCTAGTTAGTACCTTCTGGTAGACGTTCATCTCGTCGGTGCTGAGCGTGACGCGCCGGTCGTGCTGCGTGCGCGCGGGCAGGCACGCCAGCTGCCCGGCGGCCTGCAGCAGCGCCTTGGTACGCCGCAGCATCAGGCACCGCATGATCATGCTCAGCCGCTCCTCGCCGCCCATGCTCTTGTTATCGATCCACTTCTTCCACATCTACAATCCATTTGCAGCTGTTTAAAAACTTAATGGATTTTAAATACTATATTCAAATAGGCAAAGACGAAACAGTTCAATACCATGTTCTTATCTGATTGTGGACTTCTGTTGTGGTGTGAGAATTCTTTTAATTAATTTTGAAATTAACGATGTTAATAATTCTGGTCGAATGTAGATCACTATAAGAACACCATGTTTTTATCGATGGTCTAATCGGTAAAGTCAGAGAGCCCGGTAGCATGCCGCGGGGCAGTTGCTGTACTAACGGTGAGGTCGTCGAAGGGCGTGCAGCGCAGGAACTTGAGCAGCGCGAACAGGTCGAGGTCCTTGTTGTGCAGCGGCGTGCCGGTGAGCGCCCAGCGCCGGCGCGCGGCCAGCGCCGACACGGCGCCGGACGTCGCCGACTTGTGGTTGCGCACCGCGTGCGCCTCGTCCAAGATCACGCGTCGCCAACGCACCTTCGTCAGAACGCCGCCCTGCAGGACAGGCGAACGGTTAGCTCGACATCACGCCGTAACCCTGGGTAAACTGAAACTTATTCGGATGTAGTACTCGTATTGGCTCTAATCTATATTTAGGCGGTAATGTTTTTCATGGCATATGGGATAGTATGTAGTATGATAAAACAACTTATTGTTTTTCCAGAAGTCGCCGATGCAAATGATTTTAAACTTAATTGTCATTGCGGAATTTATACATTTATTATACTATAATAGTACTCGCCGCCAAATGTCAATGCATCGTCGACTCTGAAGAACCCCATGTCATAGCGCTCCGGAAAAACCCCCGAAGGAAGTTCAATCCACAGGTAACACGTACGCGGCAGCAACGATCGCGAAAATAGTACTGTTGAGGATCGCTACGAATCCAAACGATGTGGGTGGATCTTTGTTTACTTGTATACTGTTATAAGCCTAATCAGTTTCAAAACTAACCAGAGTTTTTAGGTACGAGGTATATATAACTGAGTGAACGTTCTGTGAACCAGTCACAGGTGTTTGGAACATAATCAGTGAATACCGTAGCTTTATCCAATGATTATTAATATTATTTATTTTCTACATTTATTGTTTGTTCTCAATCGATTTATTGCAAACATGGTATATATAACGACGTATACAATATATATATGCTGGTCAAAGAACGAGACAACCGCGTCCGTTATACCCCACAGTCCAGCATTAGTCCGTAATAGCCATGTTCTCTTCACATCTCTGGAAAACCAACATATCTAAACTAAAACCGAATGTAATTTTCTAATGCCTGCCTAACTTCGAAAGTAAATTAAAAAAACTCAATAATCAACCCCATGTCAGTCATTATTCTTCCCCTCGACGACCACCTTGCAAATGTCCAAGGACGGCGATCAATACTCACTAAAAGTACCGACCTTCTCAGTCTCCCGCTGCAGGATGTTGTAGGTGGTGAGCACGAGGTCGCTGGCGGCGAGGCGGTGCGCGTGCTGGGCGCGCGCGGCCCCGTGGTGCAGCGCAACGGACAGCGCGTGCGGCGTGCAGTGCGTGCGCACCTCACCCGCCCACTGCTGCATCAACGACGCCGGACACACGACCAGCGTGCCGCCGTTCACCGCTGACGTCACGTATTTAGGTTACTATCACAATCAGTACAGCTATTTTCCATTCAGCAGATGTGTCGACACGCGTCTGAGTTACGAGGCGTATCCTAAGGTTTAACATGTCGTGAGAACTGATTCTCGATGTTTCTCGATATTACGACTAACAAGCCCGAGGCTTCGTTGTTTGTGAACCGTCCTTGTGAAGGACGATTCTATTTTGGGCCCGAAGGGTTTAATGTGAGAGATTAAATTTTGTCCAGAGGTATTAGATACTACTATACTACTGTAGATTTTATGAAAGTAGCACGCACACCAATACCGTTACATTCATACGTATATTCGCACGGTACCTTTGCTCTTGGAGGTGTACCGGTCGTTGTCGTCCTGGTTGTCAATGCCGCCCTCCTTGTCGAGCGCCACCAGCGAGATCATGGTGACCGTCTTGCCCAGACCCATGTCGTCCGCTGGAAGGAAACAATCGAGTGCTATTTTCGTATGCAACAATCCAGTGACAATAATCCTTAAGTAACGTACCTACTTCGATAATGAATATTGTTGATTACTGATATATTAGGTTCTATCGACTCAATAATTGTGAGTGTTCCGAACTAATTGTTTATATTTTATCCGCTTGTCCATCACTAGTCACTATACACAAGTGAATGAATGAATTTTCATCTACATTGATATTCACAGAGACTCTTTTTGGTCGGAGTCACGACAGTTATCTTTGTGTACATTTGTAACTGTGAAATTAACTTCTAGCTATAGAGTTCTTATAAAAGCTGTAAGCGTTCCTTCGGAACTGACGTTCCAGACAACTCTTTTGGTGGCGTCCATATTATAGCATACTGTGACTCCTTAAAATCAGGTGGTTATCTGCGTTTTATGTTTAGAATATAAAAAATAAAAGTACAGTTTTATTAAAAATGTTCACAGATGTATATTGTACTACTCCTGAACAGACATATCGACGACGCCGGTCTGTGGGCGGGACTGTGCTCCCGTCGTTTTGGTTATATTAGTGATGTCTATGTGAACTATCGTTCGATTTGTAACGCTCAGAAAACAATATAGATAAAAATTGTTTCACGGAAATCTCGCTAGATGGCGCGTCATTACACTGTCTAATGAAATATGACGTCGGAGCAAGTACGCTCAGCCAAATAAGGTTACCGAGGATCCCTCCGGGCGGACGCTGCGTCTCGCGCCAGCGCAACCAGGCGAGCGCGTGCAGCTGGTGCGGCATGAGGCGCGTGCGCACCGCGCGCGGCGCCGCCGCCTGCTCGTGCTCGGGCGGACGCGACGCCAGCGACTCGTGCAGGTCGCGCAGCCGCTCCATTATCAGGTTGCGCTCGGCCAAGTGCGTCGCCATGGCTGAGGAGCACAACACGGATTTAACACGATCGATGAATGCATCGCTCGAGGCAAATTATAATCAATAATAAGAATACCAGTTTTAAATAATTGTATCGTATCTATATATTTTACAACACTTACATTATATTTCAGGGAGTAACGAGAGATTAGTATAAGCCAAGTCCAAACCTTATTGCCGTATTTGTTTTGTTAAAGTGTACATTGAATGGGCTATAAATATTATTTTCCAAAATATTGTCGTCAACAGCATCATTATTATTATCGGACAAAAGTAATGAGTAAATTATGTCACTCTCATAACTTACACGGCACCCTTGGCGGACCAGAGTCCGAACACGAGAAATTTCTTTAGAATGAGAGGGAGGTACGGATTATAGCCGCGAACACACCACACTAGCGGCATGCATGTCGGCAGAATTGACCCACCTTTGAAAATGTTATGCAACAGTCTTTAGGGCGCACTTTTCTTCCGATACCTTTATGGCAAATGATTATTTGAAACTGGTCTATCAGACCTGAAGATTTTCTTTTTTAAATATTAAAACCGTACCCACACCCGACACTACACAATCCTGTGAATTTCAACCTATGGAAACCGATGAGACACAAAAATTTTAGCTAAACACTGACCATGCTTGCCGAACATCCTTGGCTGGACAGCATTGCTCGCCTTCTGGATGTCCTCCCACGTGGGCGTCTTGTCCGCCTTGCTGAACCCGTCCTTCGCTATATCCTCGGGGGTCGGCTGGTCTGGAAGTTGACAAAAACAATAGATCAACAAATGTAGGAATGTTAGGTGTGTGTGCTGGTGAAATGATTACATAAATGCTTGCGTGCTTTGGTCGGTAACGGTCGATACCGCTTTGTAAAGCATAATAGGACCATAAAGCAACTGCATCCTGATCGGGCATCTTCTCTCGACACTGTAGTGCCATACAAAACATAAAATATACGAGAATCACAATTTAAAACATACTCAATGGTGTATGATTAGCTTTTCCGCAGTTTTTCAGAGTTCTGTTTCAATATATTACACGGCTAACATATGCCCTGTATAAAGCCTTCGAAATTGTAGTAGTATTTGGTAGCTTCAAAAAGCTTTTAGAAATTATTAATTTTTTTATCTGACAGCACATTATCTGATAGTCTCACCCGGTTCCACCACCATGGTAGCCACCTTATCCCCCTGGCGGCGCACCTCCCCCTCCAGCGCAGACAGCCGCTCGATCAGCTTGACCCCGCCGTCGGGCAGCGTCTCCATCTCCATGTGATCCAGTAGATACTGTCAAGGGCAACCATATCATCAGATAGCTTGTAGAATGCCTTTTTTTATCGAGTACAGTATTAGATCATGTAGTAAATGTCGTAAGGCACCGATTTAAGAAACTGTGATCGCGTTTCAGAGTTGGATAGATAACTGCCAGTAGCAAAAAAACTTACACCTTTGGATACCTTGGTTGGCCACTATACCCATCGTCGAATTTGTGGACACTGCATGGAATTGCGTACAACTCCAAGCCTCCACAATTACATTACCCGAATTGCCCTGTTGAGCTATGGATACACAAGATATAATGGAACATGTGTAAACGTCAGTGGCCCCAACGTGGATACCCCGAGCCGCTTGAACTAACATGGTTTACGGCACCATTTGAAAATGTCATGTATATCCTTTTACTTACCCAATACAGCTAATATTTTCAGAGCAATCTTAAATCTACCAACACAAACATCTCCAGCGAGGTGAATCAATGCCATGATTTTATCACCTCTCATTCTTATTTTAACATTTCCCATTTCATACACACCCTCACATTGAAGTTTCCTGTTTTGCAGGTCATCACAAAAATCTCGACAACAATGACCATTAAGCAATACAGCACATCTGCTCCGTTGTTCGCTTACTATAAAACAGCTGCGATCAAGTCTGACTGTATGCATGTATCAATGTATAACTTTAGATCATAAATATCCTCCAACAAAATCACACAAAATAGCAGTTGTTAGGAAATAAATAAGTGTGTAAAACAATTAATTGCAATATTTGCATCTAAATTCAAGATCCAATACTCATGACGATAAAGGCCAAAGACCCAACAGCTATTTAATTTCAATATTTTATTTCGTGGATCAGAAACCTACGAAACATTGTTAACTTACCCTGATGTTCTGCAACTCCTCCTTCAGACCGTTGAGTTTGGACAGCTCGTTTTCTCTCACATGCTTCTTGACATAGACCACCTGATTGGGGTAGCTCGCCGGCACCAGGTACTGTTTAATGTTACCGTCCAGCCTGGGTTCACTCTCCTCAGATTTCACTTTAGCCTTCTTCATGCTTGGCGACTTTTTTTCTATTGTCACCTGAAATTTTTATCTGTATCGTTGAGAAGTTCTAAGTTGCACATTCAAATTTTAATTATCATTTGCTTCGGTGCAAAAAACAAACATTATAATGAAACTTGCATTTCTGAGAATTCTCCGTAATGTTCTTTAAAGGTGTGCGAATGTGAATGTACAGTCGGCCAGCGTGGTAGAATGTGTAACCTTAATCCCTGTAATAAATAGGAGACCGGACCCACAGCGATAGACGGAGAGAGATAGAGATAAATATCCTGAAAATTTGTCATATAGATTGTTTAAGTATATAACCTAACCTTCTCACAAAATTATTATTAATAATTTCGTTATATACGGACATATATCTTCACATTTTGTAAACCAATTAATATGGGGAATAAACCATGGTTTAAAGATGGCGTAAGTCGTGACGCTGTGGGTATATGATCTTATTAAAAGTATTTTATTCTACTATAACTACACTTCCTGAATTTTTTTCATTTGAAATGTAAATAACTAACAAACGATCAGACGAGCCATCTGATGGTAATCGATCCCCCCGGCCATGGACATGAGTAACAGTATAATTATCACTGATGGGTTGTCGGTCAAAAAAAATTAAAAAAGAAAGAAAGAACGTACTGGCTTGAAGCCCCCAGCCGGAACACGACGAGTTGATTGGCGGCTGGCTCAAGCAGGAGGGTGGTAAGTAGTCGGGCAAACATCTCGCATAGATAATATTACCAACAACGTAATCTTTACGCGAAGCCTTACCACCAAGCAGGCTGGCTTCCATCGCCTCTTACGACAGTCTGCTCTGCCAGCATGGGACTAGGGCGAGTATTCTAGGCCGCCCCGATACGGCCAAATGGCCAACTAATATGACCGACGGCTCAATGTGTACACCGCATGTGTACATTCATGTATGCATGTGTGTACATATAACATACCCTTGATCCCTTACGATTTACACAATAGAACTATCATAGAAGCGGTAGATAAATTTATGAATGCGGAGATCGTTATACCTAATTCAAAACCGATAAATTTCGTCTCGTGAATAATGAAATGACGAGAAAAAAATTAATAAATTTAACTGCGCTGATTAAAAAGACAAATGACGCTCTGATAGAACGCGACGGGGTATTATTTGTATTGAAAGCACTAAAGCTAGAAAACAAAAAAAAACCGATTGATGCACAAAGCAGAAAGGGGTTTTCTTTTCGCATATTATCTGTCTATGAGTGTTTTATCGGCAGATAAATCGGAACTATAAATAGAAATACGAAATTACGTAATACTTACTATTTTAGGCATTTTTTAAACAATCACTAATTTACAAACTAATTTAAAATATATTATTATACTATTATTAAATAAATAAATCTATCATATAAATAAGTCGTTTTGAAATACACAATATACACACATTAAGAACACATCATTTAAATCTTTACAAAATATCGCTTGAAACATTCGGAAGTCCTTTAAACGTTTTTATCGATCTACCCACATTTTTTTTTCTATATCCATTTTTATTTTACGAGAAACTGAACTCAAAAATTCAGCCATTAATAAACACGATGGGCGTTTCCATTTTATTTTTTTTAAATATTCGTCCATATCATATAAAATTTGTGAAACCCTAAGTATATTTTAGTTTACAACTTTTATATTTGTTAACGTTTTATATTTTTGGATTAAAAAAAATAAAAATAAAGTACTTACCACATCCTCGTCATCACTGCTGAGTGCAATTATTTCTGGTGATCTATCAATAATCGTGACGTCGTCATCAATCACTTTCTCTGTGTACATTGATTTGGGATAAAATAATTTGAGAGGACTTTTAATCTGAAGTCCACGCCCTTCAATCAGCGATATACTATCATCTGATTTACAACGTTCCCTGCTTAAATTCAAACTTTTTCGTGCTGAGTTGTTGATTCCATTGGTGATGTCTTGAAGCGGACTTGCGAATGGGGAGCATGAAAGTCTTGAGGTATCTGCTAACTTTTCTGGCGTTTTCTCCTTTTCGGGCATCTTGGTGGCGCTAGTTTCTGGTGATTCTGAGACGCTATTCGTCAAACTGTCTCGCGATTCGTGCTTCGTCTGCAATTTAACGCACCTTTTGATTATTTGACGACTCTGTAGCCGAGTCGGTCGCAAGTCCGATTCCCGAAAGGGGCAGTTGTTTATGTGACATTTTTTATGTTAATAGCGGACAAACATCGTTGGTGGACATCAGCAAAACCAAAGGTATCGCTAATGCATTTTCGGCCAGGAAATGAGAAGAAAGTAAGAAAGAAAGTACTGGATCTCAAGCCCCCAGCCGAAACACGGGTCGTTTTGTAGTTGACTCGGCTAATAATATAACCTTACGCGAAGCCCTATCACCAAGCAGGCTGGCTTCTGTCGCCTCTTACGTCACCCTATTCTGCCAGCATCGGGTTGAGGCGAGTATTCTTGGCCGTCCCAATACCGCCAAAATGTTAATGTAAAAACTAAATAAATGTTTGTTGTCGGTCATGGGTGTTTCTGATGTCATAATTGTATACGTTGATGCTACCTGACACACAGGGAATGCTAATGCGGGGTGTGAGTGTGTATAAGTTTGTTTCGTTTGTTTGTAAAATACTTACGTCATCGGATTGTATATAATCAGAATCATCACTTTCATTTTCTTTCGGTATGAAACCCATGATGCTCATCCGAGTGGCTCTTGATAAAACCATTTGGTCCTCATCAAATTCGTCGTTGTCATCTTCATTATGAAGTTCAGAATGATTATTAACTTCTAGGGAGCCGCAAGAACTTTCAGTTTTAGACCGCTCGCCACTCGAAATTGGTCGTTCGTTTTTAAGTCCTCTTTTATCTAAATCATTACCTTTATAAATATTATCCCCATGCTCGCTCTCACTATTACTCGGATCACTTACATCAGCATGTTGGTCACAAGTACTATTATTAGTTTCATCCTCATCATTATTATTGTCACTATTTTCCTCTATACTAATGTTTGCATCATTGTTAGCTTTCAATTTATTTGCATCTATTTTAATAGGCGTGTCTTTTAGGCAGGCCAATTTGCCACGTCGTTCTTGCTGTATGATAAAAGAATTGTCAGTGTCCGAGTCCAATATCATCATACGTTTCTTGGTTTTCCTTCCAATGAAGGATTCGGACAGTCTGGCAGCAGCTTCGATTTGGCGACGTTTTGGCACCATCTCCGGAGACATCTCTTCTGTTGCAAATGTAAAAAGTCCGGATTTTGTGATAATAGGTATAATGTAATAATAACGTATTACACATTACTTAAATACATGGAAATGGAAATGTTTTTATATTTTATATTGATATAAAATTGCCTATAACAATTAAGTTATTTTAATTGAATTGAATACGTTATAATGTAAAATTTGTTAATTTTGTCTTACCTTCATCAGAACTAATGACGATTTTACTAGGTAACTTCTCAGACAACCTTTTGGTAGTGTTTCTCTTGTTTGTGTCTATTGAAATATTATAAAATACCTTAACTTTATGACCATTGCAATAAAAAACACCAATATACGAAATTGAGTAAAAACTAATGTTTGTAACAATCAGTTGTGTTTTAGGACTATATTATCACATACCATCAGGTGGCATTGTTATTAAGTAAAGTAGCAGAGTTTGTTGGTGATGATAGAACCATAAAAATTGTGCTTAGTCCCATTGTGAAAGGATTTGTGTAAAGGTAATTTAGTCAATGTCCTGAGAAAAAGTTGTCCTGCCAGCTTGCCTCTTGGCATTGTAACTATAAGCATCCACTTTATTATTTATAATTAATGTTGATAGCCAGATACATTAAGTGTATTGTTTGAAGCATGATTTGCATTGCTTATAATTTCTTTTAGATACTTAAGGTGATTGCAAGTGTTTCATTTCTTTTACAATACCTATTTATTTATTGTGTATATATTCTTTATTGTGTGACCTAAATTTTAGGTGTTACAAACAATAAACTTAATACCTAGTGGTGTTCTCTGCCAGTGAACATCTTCAGTCAGACAACATCCTTTTATGCCACTAGTTGACAATCGAGCAGAAGAGCCACCTGATGGTAAGTGGTCTCCATCACCCATGGATATATATGTTATACCAAAGGCAACACAGACTGTTTCCGACCGAAATAGAAGTGGCGGACCTACTTTACTACTCTCTGACAATGTGACCAAAACAAATATAAAACATTTAATTGTCAGTTTTAAAATGAGAGTGATCTCTAGCCAAGCAGGCAGTCCCTTCCACGATGCAAGTACTGTAAGGACCTTGGCTCAGCAACATACAACAGGAGGTTATTTAATTTAGCAGGGTGCACCCACAAGCAAGGAAGGTTGACTTATGCTAAAGCATGGATGGATCCCCATGCATCACAAATTAAAAATGATATTTATTTGTATTGAAGGAAAGGTGGAAAATTTTCTTCATTTATTATACCATCATACATAACTACACTGATAAGACACCTGATGGAAAGTGGTGGTGTATTATAATCCGGTACAGTGTATTAGCTTAGTAAAAGCCTCTTCATTCTAGACATAGAAATAACCACAGTATAAACAGGTAGGAATACTAATAGCAGATAGCTTTTCTAGTTATGAATTTGTTATGAAAATTAAACTGATTACCATGGATAACAAGACGAATCAGTCCATTTCCTTGTCGCAGATTATATTCTTGGCCTATCAGCAATACCAACAGAATTCCATATTCTATAATGTGGAAGCTTTAACAACAAATAAGCAATATAACTCAAATTTTAATTACCATCATCACTGCTTAGTATAATGTTTGAATGTAGTGCATTACTCCTTCTGATCACAGACTTAGATGTTTTCTGAATATTACCTTCTTCGGTTTCATCTAAAAAGTAGTTAATAAATTAATTTATCAAATTATAAAACATATTTATTATATCAATCAATTAACAAAGACAAAACAATTCTGTAGAATTTTCTCGTCTGTCTGTGAACCAATGTTTTCTTTATTGAGTTGATTGGCAGCTATAAAGCTTTAGCTTTGATCAACATGAGTAGACTCATCAATAAATGGTAATACCTAATCCAATAAAAATAAATGGGGCCATAAGGGTTAAGATTTGTGATCAAAAACTGTCAGCTAACTTCACATGAGCTTCAGATTACGACGGGTCTCAGTAAGACGGCATCGAATATTTGAATATTATTTATTAACACCAACGGTAACATTCGAAACAACTAAATGTTTATTTTAAAAATGATATACCTCCCGTAACGGACTCCTCAGACTCAGCAATGAATACAGTGTGATTTTTTACAACAGATTTCTTCTTTGCTGTAAAAGATTCGTCCACAAGTAAACTATCATCAATAATCTCTGCATCAGATTCACTTTCCTCACCAGTCTGATCACGATAATCAACGAAAGAACTTTCCATTTCTAAACACTTATATCTTACGTCAAAAATCCTTTATTTACAATAAGTTTTATACATTAAAGTACAAATACGAAGTCAAAAAATCAAATTATTATTTGAATTTAAATTTTCGTTGTCGTCAAAGACAAAAGAGACATTTACATAGGATTATGCCCACCATCTATCCATAAAGTTAATATATATTTACGGTAGTATATTATGTTTATGCATCTACCAAATACAAATGTACTCTGTGCATGTACCACTTTTATCTACAGACTAGCTTACGTATATTTATGTATACCTATGACATCTACATGTATAATAACACCGAATGTCAAACTTTCGAACCAACTTATTAAAATATTCAAAAACTATCGACAGAGTTCGAAATTTTCAGTAAATTTTTTTGAATTTCCTCCTATTGCTATATTTTTGGTTTTTTAACATTTAATCTATTTTCATAATCCTCTTTCTATGCATAATCTTACCAGATCGAATTATGATCAGAAACGAAGTCTCGCTATTAGTATACGACATAAAGTGACTTTGGTTTGCTTAATATTTTAACATTTATACAGAATATTTTATATAGGCAACTTACGTTGATGGTTATCAGTGCTGTCAGCATGTTCAAATCTCACAGGTGAAGGTTTCGAACGATATCATACTAAAAAAGGAAAAAACACACCTATAGCACCTTATATATAGCACCTTGCTATATTTTTCTTCACAATCTATATGTATAATTTTTGCTTGTGACTCGAAACAAATTATAATTTTATATTTACATTAGCCCGACGGAAAGCTGGGTGAAATACTTGTAGCCAATTATAAGAAATGTATATTTATTTAACGATTAGCTACCAGTAAATTTGCAGAAAGACTCCTTTAATACTAATATTATCTAGTGATTAGGAATCCACACATAGTTAACTGAGTTATCTATGGATTTTTATTATAATGCTGTCACCTCAAACAATTTTTAATCATTAGTGTCATTTAGTCTGTGTTTATGTCAAAGCAATGTCACGTGTTAATGTAACTGTCACTAAATCAAAACATTTTGATGTGGAATTGTGTGGCTTTAGGTTTAATGAATTTTGAATATGGTTGCAATGAAGTATTGATAGCCAATTTTATGTATGAGCGATGAATGTGTAATTTACGTCTATTAAAGTCACGGAGTTCAGCAAGATGACCGAGGTTCAATTACAAGAGTTCAAGCTTGAACCCGACTCAGAACTTCGTTTTGAAGTCGAATCTAAAAACGAGAAAGTTGTTTTAGAGGTTCGCATTTGCACAAAATACGCAGTTATACAAATGATTTAAAATCATATATCATACATATTTATTATGTTATTTTACATGAAACATTGTTTTTTTTAGGTTAAAAGTGGTTATGCTGAGTTGTTTGGCACAGAGTTGGTCAAAGGTAAGCCTTATGAGTTCCATACGGGCGCCAAAGTTGCTGTATTTACTTGGCACGGTTGTAACTTGGAGCTGCGCGGGAAAACGGAAGTTAGCTATATTGCTAAGGAAACCCCAATGGTAGGTTTTAAAGCTGGTAACAAAAATGTTACATGACCTGCCTTTTATTTACAATATTATACGAGTAAAGATAAAATATATGATACGAACTATTCTAAAATAAAATACTAATATAATAATTTAACAACAAATGTTAATAGTATTCTGTTTAGTGTTTTCTGTCAGTAACCAATAAAGAACAGATAAGGCATCTCGTAATGGTCACTCCAGTACATTTGCGGCCACAACCAAAACATTAGTGACGTTTATATCCTAACATTAAAGTTAAAAGTTTTAGTAATCAGCATAAGGTTTTTTGACGAATGAGAAATTACTTACGGAAGCTTTATGATATTTCAGTCACAGTATTTATATTGCAGGTTGTTTATCTTAATGTACATGCAGCACTAGAACAACAAAGGGTAGCAGCTGAACAGGAGAACACCCGGGGTCCAGTTACCATGGTTGTAGGTCCAGGTGATGTGGGCAAGTCTACCCTGACAAGGCTGCTACTCAACTACGCTGTTAGAATGGGACGAAGACCAATATATGTGGACTTGGATGTCGGCCAGGGTCAGATTAGTGTTCCGGGAACTATAGGTGGGTACAGAATGGTGATTCAGTACTCTATATCAAAGAAGTTGCATTGAAATCAATGGCATTGTACATTATTTAATTATGGATACATTTATTTAAAAATACTAAGCCCATTTTCATAATTATGATGTTATTTTAATTTGGAATGGGAACTGGCTCTCCCCTGGTTGGCTAGAAAGTGCCCAGCTGGAACATGACAAACCATTTGACAGGTTACTTTAACTACATCTTGATAGCTATTGATGTAAGTAATTATAATGATATTAAAAACATTAATACAAATACACCTAGCAGGGAC
Organism: Megathymus violae; assembly: GCA_003671415.1. Classification (NCBI taxonomy): domain Eukaryota; kingdom Metazoa; phylum Arthropoda; class Insecta; order Lepidoptera; family Hesperiidae; genus Megathymus; species Megathymus violae. The sequence goes on along the minus strand of PDGT01000029.1, from coordinate 2,361,484 downwards.
ACTGGATTCATTCGCCTTTTACAACATCCTTATTTTCTAGTGTGGGATTAGGGGTAAATATTCTAGACCACCTCGATATGGCTAAAAATGCTTTGTTTAGTATAATGTAATTGTTAACAATGTGTTAATGGAATTAGAAGTACATAAACATTTTATATACTAAATTAACAATAGTAAATTAATATTTCTTATAATCTTCCAGTAGCATTCCTAGATGTCCACTAAAATGTCATAGCTAGTTATTTTATGTTGTTTAAAATCTGACAGCGTTTTTTTATATCCTGTGTTATTTCTGATTTCCGATCACCAGGTGCACTGTTAGTAGAACGACCAGCTTCTATCGAGGAAGGCTTCAGTCAGCAAGCTCCCTTAGTGTATCACTTTGGCCACAAATCTCCTGGCGAAAACCTAGAGTTGTACAACACAATAGTGTCCCGGTTAGCAGAGGTCATAGCGGAAAGGTGTGAAAATAACAAAAAGGGTATGTATGCATTTGCATCCTGTTTCATTAAGTAGTACCTAATTGTATTTCACCAATATATTCTTTAACTGTATGTCACATCTTATAATTATTTTGTTCATGTTACTATTGGAAGGGTTTATATTTACAAGCATAAATAATTCATATTGAATTAAATGAACGGCGGTGCTTTTGTTACCAGCGTCGACGTCAGGGGTCGTGATTAACACGTGCGGCTGGATCAAAGGCGCGGGGTACAAGGTGTTAACGCACGCTGCGCAGGCGTTCGAGGTATGTCTTTTTTTTATATGAACAATATTTTATTTTATTTATTTTTTAGTCATAAGCAGGTAATCTTACGACTGATTTTGCTTATATCCAATTTTCGTACAACTCTATTGTGATTATTCCTGTTCTTGACGACTCGGTTGCTTATGAAATGCTCGCAAGGGTTGTTGTGTCAATTATGAAGTCTGCATTCGGGGGATGCGAAGAAATTCAAAAGTAACTTATACACGTTTAATATAAGTTTTAAAGTTACAAAAGAGTGACGATTATTCGAAGTCAGACACATAAATACTCGTACGTAAATTATTATTTGTATGTATTTCAAAGATCCTATGCTTGTAAATCAGCCACCACCCCGAGACCGGACGCAAGGGGGTTCGGGAGCGGGGCCCGGTGCCGCACCAATGTCTAGGCAATTAATTACGAAGCCCGATGAGGATCCCGGACTCGGCGCGCGTTACATTATTCCTTTAGTTAAACTTTTAATTTCCAGGTGGATGTAATACTAGTGCTGGACAACGAGCGGCTGTACAACGAGTTGAAGCGGGACATGCCGAAGTTCGTCAAGGTGGTGTATTTGCCGAAGAGTGGTGGGGTAAGGGAAATGCTAACTTCTATAATGTGTTTAAACAGTGCATTATCTAGCTTAACCTTGTGTCGTGGTGATAGATATTCGTTCGATCATTAGTGTCGCGGTTAGAATATAAATCAACTTGATCGCACGCTACAATTAACTTTTAATTATTTTTTTTTTGCTACTGTCACATAACAACAGATGCCTACCTTCAAGAGGCTTTACGTAAATAAAACTAGAAAGTGTATTTCCCCAGGTGGTCGAAAGGTCGTCAGCACAGCGCGCGGAGGTGCGAGACTCCCGCATCCGGGAATACTTCTACGGCAAGCGGACACCCTACTATCCACACTCTTTTGACGTCAAATTCTCAGATTTGAAAATTTATAAGGTAAGTGAGTCCTTAAACGATTTTATTGTGCGTGATAAAGAGGGAAAAATAGAAAAAGATGGGGAATTACCGGTGTCGCAGTAACTGTGATTCATGGAATTAGGTCAAAATAAAGTACATTAATCGGGAGTATCTGTTATAATTAAAATATATAATCTCGGCGATTATAAGACCTTATAATAAATATTTTATCAAAAAAGCAGACATAAATTTGATGAAGGTTAATTTCTTGATTTCGCCTCGTAGTTTTTTTTTTATATAAAATAAGTTAATGCTTGACAACAATCCCACCAGATGGTAAGGGTGATGAAGTCTAAGGTGTTGAACGCACGAACTCATATAAGCCTATTTACTCTCCTTTTATAAGTTAATAATAAACTCCAGCACAATCAGTTAAATGGTATTTAAATAAATGTCGCACGCAGTATTATATATATTTATGTATATAAAGCTAAATACATTTCCAACGTCAGGTAGGCGCGCCGTCGTTGCCGGACTCGTGCATGCCGTTAGGGATGCGCTCGGAAGACGCGCTGACCAAGCTGGTGGGCGTGGCGCCGTCGCCCGCGCTGCTACATCGTCTCCTGGCCGTGTCCTTCGCCGCGGGGCCCGACGACCACGTGCTGGCCTGCAACCTCGCCGGCTTCGTCACTGTGTCAGTAGACTGGAGAACCCTTTTTACCTTGTTACTTCGTTTTAATTCACTGAAGTGATATAGAGAGAAATAACTTTTTACATCTATACATATTTAACCTATACTCTGTTATTGTATGTTATATACCTACCATTTTTTTCGCAAATAATGTACTAGATAAAGAGTTACTTTTATATCACATTTGTAATAAGTCGAATTGTTTTATGATAACTTATACTAACGTAACGTCATCTATTGTCCGAGCCTCGAATTATTATGATTAACAATAACTTCATATTAAATGCGTATTTTTTGTAGCAAAACATTAAACGTTTATAAATGAAAAAAATATATACCAACAGTAGCAGTTAGCGTGATGCCCCCACGTCCATAAATTTTATAAGTTCAGGTGGCTTTACTTTGTATGTTTTATATTCACACATGATCAAACATATCATAGTTAATATACACTTGTAAATTATGTTATGACATTAATGCATTGTACCGTTTGTTTTTATTTCTCATAATTCATTCATTCATTCATAGTTGTTGTCATGTTGTGTTTAGTCAAACTAGAAATACGTATTCTTCAAAATGGAAATTTGCCATGTGTTTTGAACTGCCCACAAGTTTAGACTCTCCTACTCTATTTTATTTATTAGTTGAGTGTTTGTCTATATTTTCTCTGTCCCATTCTTAACTAATAATAGTGTGTAACTTTCTAGCACGGCGGTGGACATGGAGCGCCAGACCTTGACGGTGCTGTCGCCGCAGCCGCGACCGCTCCCAAGCACCGTGCTGTTGCTCTCCGACCTGCAATACATGGACAATCACTAGTGGCCAGCGGTGATCTGTCAGTGGTGCCCCTCCTCAGACATAATGCTGCTGCTACCTCCAGCCCCAACTGGATAGACTGGAAGTTTCTAAATGTCATATGCTCAAAGACTTCAGAGCTAAAAGTAACTCAGACTAACGGCAGTGTATTATGAAGTAAAAAGTGTAAATGTGACAGAAAGAAGTTAAATGTGTGTGAGACTATACAGGAACAATTAACTAACATAAATAAGCTTGAAGGTATTGCAACAAGAAGTATGTTACTTTCAGAGTTGAGCAATACCATAATTAATTGTGGTCCAATAATAGTTGACTCTGTGCAAGTTGTCCACAGTTTTCTAAGACTATTAGTGAGCAGCACGCGGTAAAGTAAGCTGAAACCAAAGTCTTAAGATGAGTTTATTCTCAAACTGATGCATACATTGTGAGAAACCAATGAACATTCTTAGTTATTTGTGATTTATTAGTTGTTTATATTGAGTTCTTGTGGGAAGTGTTTTGTTCTATCATTGTCTCTATGATTATTGTACTGATAGTTTGCATATTTGATGTGGAATCGCAAATACTTTTGTAAGAAATGTCTACTCAGGATTACTTTTCGATATTTAGAACCTGCATTATTAAATTCCACAATTAATACGATTGATAAAGATGGATCTTGTACATCTATCATGATTGATTGACATATATTACCTAATGGTAATAATAATACAAGTTATATATTTTTTTATTATAGGAAACTATTTTTGTGCTCAATAATGGATTGTACAATTTTAAAATAAATTTTTTTAATGAAACAATCGTGGATAATTGCATTTATTTCCTTTCATTTTTATAACATATTTCACTGTAATAATTTAATTAACAAAATTATTTACAAGACTCATCTTTAATATTTTTCGTTTCTATTATATTTTATATCATAATAAATTACAATAATTTTAATATCGTATAATTGGAAGATTAGAAACCATTAGGAATAAAATAAGTATTATACATAAAGCCGTCATGGATTTGCGGCTTGTCAATGGGCATTAATCAAAGGATTATGATACAGGGAAGTGGAGCATGGTTGCTTAATACTAAGCCTCCACAGATGTCGGAAAAGACTAATGTAGTCCATATTATATTTCTTCAATAAAAAAAAATGTTTACTACAAAGTACCTATTAAATTGGTAAAGGCGGTCGGTAGTAAAATAGGCATGATGATGCAGAGTTTTTATGTTTTCCTCTTTATTACGTTATTCTTATTGTAAAGTTAGTTATGTTGTCGGTTTTCGGTGGAGGCATCTCCGTCGTGCTGGTCACTACCGCCATCCTTGAGTTGTTGCTTGGCGAAGGCGATGGCGACGCGCATCGCGTCCTGCACCATTTGTTCACACGTGATCAGGCTCACCTGTGACAACATCAGGGGTAAAACATACTGTTCTTGTATAGAAGAAAATTTGATTTTTACTATTGATATAAAAGTAGGTAAGAGTGTGCTGTTGGTCAAAAACTGCTCCAAGGATCAAAATGATGGCGATCCATCCATATGCCAACGTATATGCCATACAAGTTTTAAATAAATGATTGTGTGCTTTCATTGAATTTATAACGCTGTAGCTGCAAGAGAGTACAATTCTTTTGTATCCCTTCATCAAAGCAACTGTTAATTATTTTTTAACATGCACATAATTTGAATAGTTATATTTGCGTACAGGATTCCAATTCGAGTCTTCCGTGCGGGTGGTCAACGTTAAATCACTAGACTAACTCTGTTTATATGATTATAGTTGTAAACTATATTAATTCCGCATTGCCTTGAATTTTACATGCTCGTTACACAGATCCTGTTATACATTAAGTGATCGAAAGTATGAAGCCTATAATGTTATATAAAACCTTAGTGGCGGACATCTCTGCGAAAGTGAGTTGCGCTCGCGGCTCGGCCGGCAGCGCGTGCGCATTGAACACGGGCAGCACGCAGCGCAACCAGCGGGTCGCGCAGAACGAGCTCGTCACCGTGTGCTGCTCCGACACCAATCGAACGTCAACATAAAATGTGATCGTACTAGTAATGAGGGTTTGCTAAGGACTGCATGTTTTGAATAACACAGTAAATAATTAATAGATTTTTCACTGCAAATTGTTCATTTCGATTATAAGTGTAGTATGCTATACGAGTGTTACAAGTTTCAGATTTTCACGTACCATCAGTGAATTTAAAAACGTGCCTCCAAGCTAGTTAGACTTTCAATGAATTTGGTTCTCATGGTTTATTTTTCATCGTAAATTTTGTTTTTCTATTTTAATTTCTCTTTTTTATATTGGTTTGGTATGTAATCATTACTAAAAAGTTATATTCAGAGTTTGAATGTAGAACCATCAAGCGGAATAAACCGATATTACTAATTTATTTTGATAGTTCAGGTCTAGTTTAGTATATACCTGAGGAACGCTGGCGGCGGCTACCACCACGCCGCCCGCGCAGCCCAACACGAGCGCGCCACAGGGGGCAGCAAGTAGAGCGTCTTTTACGGCGGCCCGCACGTCCCCGCCCTGCATCAGATAGGAGCAACGCAGGAAGTGCACCACGAACGGTCGGCCCGCGCCCCGCGCCTCCGCCACCGCCTCCTCAACCTCCGCCTTGGCTATTGCGCTGGAAAATATAAACATATATTGGGACAGAGGGCTTGAAATAGCGCAAAGATTGATTATAAAAACCCAAGCTTCACAACGTTAGTCACCATACGGAAAGTCTAAGAAAGAAAGGAAATACTTTGTCAACAAAACAGATGGCGCTGTCGCTGATGCACAAGCTCACGTTCAGAGTCTTTATTAGTGTTAATCAAGTTTAGGTATTGGTATCGGTATGGTATCTTTATAAAGTAGCACTTATTTCAAAATTTCGTTCCAATTTAACTTAAGGAGACATTGATTCCTGTGAGTTTATCATTGACCCCTAATCTGTTCATTTACTGTTCCGAATAAGAAGCCTTGGTAACTCTTTAAATAAACTCGCTGTAATTACAGCTAGTCCTCTCCTTTCTTATTATTTATTACCCATAACACTTACTGCAGCGCCAGCTCCTTTTCACCCCGGCCGCCGCCCTCGCCTCTGCCCCGCAACGTGTCAAGCAACTGCAGAGTGGCGGCGTGCTGCCCTGCGGGCGCACCCCCTCCTCCCGTACTCCCGCACAGTGCCGCCAACCTCTCCCTCACGTATTTTGTCTCCTGCTCCACCCGTAAAGGGTCCGCCAGATCGATCACTTGGGACAGCTTCTCCGCTCGGCAGTACAATTCGCGGACCTTGACAATTTTTTTTATGTACTTTTTTAATAAACATTTTTATTTTACAAAGTAAAGTAAAAGTAAATGCTGAGTCCCATGCTAGAGTCCCAGCCAACCCCAGCTTATGGGCACCATAGGGTTGCAATGCCGCAGAACCATGGACAAAGAAAAGAGCAACACAAACCTTTTGTTCCACCCGGTTCCATCCCGAGTGAGTACGGTTCTTTACCTGCCTTTTTTGTTGATAGCTGGCAAACGCGCGGAGAGCTACCTGATGGTGAATGTTCCCCGTCGCCCATGGACATCAACAAGACCCAAGGTATCACTGATGCGTTCTCGGCCAGGAAATGAGAGGAAAGTAAGAATGTTCTGGCTCTTAAGACCCCAGCCGGAAGAAGACGAGTCGTTCGACTGCAAACTCAAGCAGGAAGGTGGTAGCTAGCCAGGCAGGCTTCACGGATAGATAATAATACCAATAATAATATTAAAGTCTTAATAATAATACTGATAATACAATCCTTACGCGCAGCCGTACCACCAAGCAGGCTGGCTTCTGTCGCCTCTTACGGCACCCTGGTCTGCCAGCATGGGATTGGGGGGAGTATTATAGACCGCGCCAATACGGCCAAACAGCCTGGCTATTTAACTGTGGATCGTTTTTATCATATTTCAGTTGGAGTGTCGATCGGAAAGGAAGATTCCCGCTAATATTTTATGGCATCTCCGCTCATTTGCTGGCTATTGTCATAAAAGTTATATCGTGTTACCTACCTCTCTGGCCGCGTCCCCGGTGACCGCGTGCAGCACGGGCGTATTCCCTCCCGCGCCCTTCACCAGTATCACGCAGAACTCGCCCAGGACCCCGGTGGCCGGCACGTGCGTGCCGCAGCACAACTCCCTGACAGACAAACAAATTTTTCCTACTGTGATGGATAAATAACAAAGGCTGTTTGGTGCTTTTTATGGTGGTAATAACATTTGTAGCTATTTAGTATTTACTAGCAAACTGCCCTCGCTTCACTTCAGGAAAACTACGTCTTATATGATTTTAAATTAATTTACACCTTTTTTATTTACGAACGGATTGCAATAAAACAAACTTTAAGTATTAAGTGACGGTCACTGCAATACATTAGTGAAAACTAGAACGAAATCGGTTAAACCGTTTCTGAGATTAGCGGGAACAAACGCACAGACAAATATTAATGACAAGGACGCCTGGAAATAGCAGTGTCGAAACCAGTTCCGCGCTGGATTATACTTTGTAACAGGGTTCGAAAATATCCGATATATATCAACAGTTTCATGTTGTATGAAAGCCATATTATTATTTTATTGTATTATTCATGTATACTATTTGCATAATGTGTTAAAAAACAGATTTTTTTCTGACACGACAGACAGCATTAATACCGGCAGAAGTGTTGCCATTCATGGATTAGAACTTACATTAGGCAGTATGTTTTAACTCTACTCCAACGCCATCTACATCTGGGAAGCAGAAATACAGTAACAAACGCCAAAATTACTCAATAATATAAAATTTGATAAATATCATAAAAAATCATTTGATATATATCGGATGTACATCATGATATATATCCATTGATATACATGTTGGAGATAATCAATTGACGCGGGTATTCGACGTCACTTATTTTACTAGTGTCGACACCACACATCATATTTGACGTCCCATAGATTACCAATTGTCTATACCAACGCATCTGTAAGTAGTGCCTGTGATCGTTTGCCAAGACGCATTCGCTCTCAGAACAGTGTCTGCGCCGGACGTGCGCACTGACTGATTAAATTATAATAAAAATCATAATGTCAGACGACGATGGCGGTCATGTAAATGGCCATCCATTTGAATCTGCGACAGCAGCGGTGGGATCAATCTCCAAATCATCCCGCGCGTCTACCGCAATACCTGCTACTCAAAATGAAGAATATTTTCGATCGGAACGTGAAGCTCGAGAAGATAATGTGGCGGGTCCCTCGACATCAAGGAACGAAGGACATGGCGTACGTTCACCCGAAACGTGGGCTATGTTTTTCCAAAACATGATGGCGGGCCTCCAGAATTCTAATCAAAAATCTTCGAGCGTCGGCGATTCCAGGAAGCTGAAGGCGAACGAGATTTATCTACCGTCATTTGATCCAGACGATTGTCAGTTCACTGTGGCTCAGTGGTGCGACGAGATTGAACATCATATGAAGAACAACTCGTGGACGGATTATGAAACCACGAATGCTGCCTTCACTCGCCTGCAGGGACGTGCTAAGAAATGGGCTGCACGTTCATACCTATTGTGTAAGACTTGGGAAGAATTGAAAGAGCGACTCACTCAACAGTTTATTTCAACCAGGAGGTTCTACGACTTGTTTCGCGACATGGTGGAGTACACGAGCGATCAGGCGGCGACGTACATCGAGTATTCTACCAACAAGGTGGCGTTGATAGACCGGCTGGATACTGGTTGGTGTGAGTCCAATAAAATTGAGGTGGTGATCTTCGGCATCACGGATGTCCAGGTATGCACAGATTTACTTAAAAATACGCCTACTAGCTTTGTGGCACTCGATAGGCATTTAAATACGTACCCTAAAATTAAGAATCTAAAGCGACATTCCGATAAGACGCGAAGTGAACATGAAAACCCAAAGCGTCCTAGAGTAGGCGAGTTATCTACCGAGCGTCGTTGTCATTATTGTAATAAGACTGGCCATTTGAAGCGACACTGTTTACTGTTGCGTAATAAAAATAAAAATGAGGGTACTCATTCTCGCGCGTCTGTCGATAGATCTAGTGATAAACCTAAAGTTACACAATGTTCTTACTGTCACAAAATTGGACATACTGATTCTACTTGTTTTAAGAAACAACGCGAAGAAAAATCAAACGATTTTAAAGATTCTAAATTGCAAACAAAGTCGGTCAATGTTTGTTCATCCTTTAAGGACTCTTTGATTGAAATATGCGTCGGTGGTTATATTTTACAAGCACTGATTGATAGTGGTTCGGAATGTTCATTGATTAAAAAGGAAATTGCTGACTGTTTGCCGTATAAGAAAGAGGTCTCATTTACCCGTCTCACAGGTATTGGTTCCGTGCCATGTTTTTCGTTTCGTAAAATGACGACGTATGCTGAGTTTGATGGGTTGCATACTGAGGTCACGTTTGTAATTGTTGATTCACATCTGCTCCCGTATGACGTAATCTTAGGTAGAGAGATATTTAAGATCCCTGGTTTAATTTTCACCCTCAATAGCAACGGTGCTAAGATAATACGCGACTCTAGTGTCAATATGTGTCAAACTTTAAACATAGATGTAGTGTTGGATAAAATTAACACCGACTTGACCGAACCTAACGATATTGATAGGCTGAGGTCCATATTGGCGAAATACAAAGATAATTTTACTAGCAGATTTTCCAAAACTACCGTTAATACGGGAACAATGCAAATCAAGCTTAAAAACCCCGACAAAATTGTACAACGACACCCATACAGGTTAGCCCCTTCCGAACGAAGCGTAATGAGAGAGATTATTGCTGATTTAGAGAGGAAAGGAATAGTGCGCGAAAGTTCTTCACCCTTTTCTAGTCCTGCATTGCTCGTTAAGAAGGACGGATCTGACCGCCTTTGTGTCGACTATAGGGAGCTTAACTCCAATACTGTGCGCGATAGTTACCCTTTGCCGTTAATATCGGAACAAATCGATGCACTTGGGCAAGCGTGTTATTTCTCAAGTTTAGATATGGCCTCTGGGTTCCACCAAATTTTGATGGCATCCCAGAGCGATATTGAGAAAACCGCATTCATTACCCCGGATGGTGTATGGGAATACCTAAAAATGCCATTCGGACTTTGCAACGCACCTTCCGTATACCAAAGGGCCATTAATAAGCGCTAAAGGGGTTTAAAGATAAGATAGTACTCGTTTACATGGACGATGTCCTTGTTTTTGCGAAAACTAAGGAAGAGGCCTTGCGGGACCTTGATCGGGTATTATCTGCGTTATCAGAAGCCGGTTTTGCTTTTAACTGGAAGAAGTGTACTTTTTTGAAGACTTCGGTAGAGTACCTAGGCTACATTGTTGGTAAAAATAGCGTCAAACCTAATCCTGGAAAGATAAAGGCTTTAACTAACGCTTCGTTACCAACCAGTGTGAGGGAACTGCGCCAATTTAACGGTCTCGCTGGATACTTCCGAAGGTTTGTACCCAACTTTTCCTCTATCATGGCGCCTCTGTACGCCCTTACTAAGAAAGACGCTAAGTGGGTTTGGACTCCTGAGCATACAAAAGCACATGCTACTGTGATAGGCTATCTGACTTCCGCACCCGTATTGACAATATTCGATCCTAGTAAACCGATCGAACTGCACACAGACGCAAGTTCTATTGGATACGGGGCAATTTTATTTCAAAAGGACGCTAATCAGCTAAAAGTTGTCAGTTATTTCAGTCAAAGAACGACGGGTGCAGAAAGTAGTTACCATAGCTACGAGCTGGAAACACTGGCGGTATTTAGGGCGCTGAAACATTTTCGGCATTATCTACTTGGCAGAGAATTTAAAGTCGTTACAGATTGCAACGCTCTAAGGGCATCGCGTCACAAACGGGAACTTTTACCTCGCGTACATAGGTGGTGGGCGTACATGCAAACCTTTGACTTCGCGATAGAGTATCGAAAGGGTGAAAGAATCCCGCACGTAGACTACTTGAGTCGTAACCCCATTAACTGCGAGGAAGTGAATGTTGCGCGTGTGAGTGATGAATGGTTACAGGCTGAACAAAAATTAGACCCTGACATTAAGCGAATTATAGACTCTATAGAGAACGATACCATTGATGCTAATCTTAGGTCGTCTTACACCTACAAAGACAATTTGTTGTATAGAAATTTTCAAGTTGATGGTGAAACTTTTAGTCGCATGATTGTACCCAAAAATTTTCGTTGGCAATTGATTCAAAAATTTCATGATGAATTAAAACATCTAGGCTGGGATAAAACTTTGTCTAAAATTAGAGAGTACTTTTGGTTTCCCAACATGACTTCCTCCGTGAAGAGATACGTTGACCACTGCCTACCGTGTAAAATTAATAAGAACCCCTCCGGTAAAAAGCAATCTGCGTTACATCCCATAGATAAGGTTGCAGAGCCGTTTCACACTATTCACATTGATACGAGTGGTAAATTGACCGGTGGTAGGATCTCCAAGGAATATGTGATAGTTATAGTCGACGCTTTCACTAAGTTTTGTCACTTAACAGCTGTTAAAGATTTGACTTGTCGATCCACTTGTGAAGCCCTTAGAAGTTTTGTCCACACGTTCGGAACGCCCAAGCGTATTATCTCCGATCAAGGCACCTCATTCACAGGACAACATTTTCAAAATCTTTGTAATGAATGGTGTATTGAGTTCCACGAAATCGCCAGTGGTGTAAGCCGTGCCAACGGACAGGTAGAGCGTCTAATGTCTGTTCTAACTAATTGTTTCACAGTCGCTGAACATCATGAAAACAGATCCTGGAAGTCTGTTATCGGTGAAGTCCAACTAGCTCTAAATTGTACTGTGTCTAAAAGTACGGGCAAAAGTCCATTTCAGTTGTTATTTGGCTGTAATAAAACCCCCCCAAAATTGAACTACCTCGCGATAGATTCCGATACTGGCAATAAACAGAAAATCCCCGAATAATTAATAAGTTAAGTGAAAAGTTTAATGGCCCATGTAAAATTACTAAGGTCTGTCCGAACGAGCGTTACTTGGTTGAACCATTATCTGGGGGACGGGCCCAATATGTGTGCCATGAGCGACTACGTAAATACCCTGCTAGTCTACCAGAATTGTCAGAATGTCTTGATCCTGTAGGATCCATGACTGAATAGTTTTGTTTAACTACGGAGAAAATTGTATTGATTAATTTGGTGTGCCGATTAGTAATTGAATTATTGTATTGACCGAAACGATTAGTGTTCTAATAATTTCGTTGTTTTGTTAAACGTAAACCTGTGTTAATAAAAGACTTATGTTCTTTGCTGTTATGAAATGTTGTGATGAAATGTTTTATTCAAAACGGAAGCTCTTACGTTTTATTGGAAGAAGGGCTGAAAGCTTTATCGCTTTGTCGTCACACTCTGTTGAAAGCTACCACGCTTTGCAGTGAAGTTGGGCTCAAATCTGTCTTGACCCAAAGTTGATGCTGAAAGCTACCACGCTTTGCAGTGAAGTTGGGCTCAAATCTGTCTTGACCCAAGGTTAATGCTGAAAGCTATAACGCTTTGCAACGAGTTCCAAGTGCTGCATCTGAGCAATGCTGAAAGCTCTGACGCTTTGCTATACGTTACAGCTGTAATGTGCTGAAAGCCTTTACGCTTTGCTTTGTGTGAGGTTGAAAACTATTTGTAGCCACCTTGCTAGTGTGCGTGCTAAGCGCTGTGCCATTTAGGCTGGACGTGACGTCGAGAAGCAACGCGAGAGCGCGTTGAGGAGCAGAATGGCCGTGTTAGAAATGATCAATTGACGCGGGTATTCGACGTCACTTATTTTACTAGTGTCGACACCACACAACATATTTGACGTCCCATAGATTACCAATTGTCTATGCCAACGCATCTGTCAGTAGTGCCTGTGATCGTTTGCCAAGACGCACTCGCTCTCAGAACAGCGCCTGCGTCGGACGTGCGCACTGACTGATTAAATTATAATAAAAATCATAATGTCGGACGACGATGGCGGTCATGTAAATGGCCATCCATTTGAATCTGCGACATACATATATCCTCGAACCCTGCTTTGTAATTACCATGTCTTGTTTAAATGATGTGCTGACGAGTTTCTTTTGCCGTTTCTTCTCCTCAATGCTAAAGCATCTTTTCGAAACGGTGGTAGAAGCAAAAAACGACTTTAGTAAGTGTATTTACACCTTGATGATTAAATTATTTTGAATAAGAATATAAAAGAAAATTGATAGTTGCATATAATATATTATGATGTGACGCACACATGTGTCTGTCGTGGTGTGCGGTGCCGGCACACCTGGCTGGTGTTTGGTGACATGTGACTAACTTGGTCGGCATCACGATGGAACGTGGAACTGAATTAGTGCGTTGTGATTATGGTGATGGTAATTTTTTGTATGTTATTGGATATTTTAAAGTTATCACACGTATTATTCTTTACCTGGATTCGAGTGGCGGTGAGCAGGTCACGACCCTCAGGCCGGTCTCAGGGTACGTGTCCCCGGGCACCGTCAGCACCGCCTCCTCCGCTGCCAGCTGCACGCTGTCCACCACCCGGGTCTGCACGGTTGCATTGCGCTCTATTGATTCCCTGGAGAACACCATCTCAGTTATTTATCTGTGGAGGATGAACATTGCAGGAGATACAATTTCCTATTTAACTACACAGATAAAGTAAACATTTTTCCAGCTGTTTTGCAGCTGTTGCAATAAATGTATGGTTCTAATTCAGAGGTTGTAAAATCGATCCTTAGAACATCGTGGGGTCGATATGAAGTTATTGAATTAAAAAAATCAATCACTGCTGTTCGGAGAACCTATATACGTGGGTTGTGATCGTGCCCGCGAGGTGCAGGGTCCCTGGTTCGAATCTAGCCGTGGCAGATGTTTATGGGTCAGATAAATGTGTTCTGTCATATTTTTGTACGTGAATGCCACACGCAACACAGGGAATACTATTTCGGGGTGTGAGTGCGTGTGTGATGTTCGTTAATTGATCCAAATACGGGCACTATTTTTAAAATTAGACACAGGATTTCTCTATTAAACCCGAGTGAGTTACTGTAAAACATAATAATTTTGAATACAACATTACCTAATTAACTCCTGCGCTTCCAACACCACAGCCTGCGACAACTTCTCACCGTACACCGTCAAATTTAAACTGAGCCCCTTGTCCGTCACACAGGAACCGACTTGGCAGACCGCACTGTTGCGGAGCACCCTCCGCACGGCCGCGTTCAACAGGTGCACGGCCGTGTGATTCCTCATCAGATTAAGTCTTCTATCGCCGTTCACAATAAGAGTCACTTCACTTTCCCTGTTAACGTATTTGTCGTCTCTAACACTAAAATGTCCCTTGTGAAAAACAAAATCGCGAATTTTAAATACACTATCAACTTGAAAACTAATATGGTCACTTATTACTATCACGCCGTCGTCGGCCGCTTGGCCCCCTTCTTCGCAATAGAAATTTGTACTCTCCGTTACTAAATAATAAGGTCTTCTTTCCGATGGTTGCGAGTAATCTATCCATTCGGCGTCTTCATTCAATATGGCGACTAGTTTGGTTTTGATTGGATTGAACTGGATTTTACCATTGTTATGTATATAATTATATTTTGGTTGATCATTAGTTGCGGTGAGCCCGTTTTTAACTAGATTTTCGACGGCCTTGTCGAACAGCAGACCCCTGGACGCGGTCTGCTCCTTGAGCGCAGTTTTGTGTCTCGCCTTGTGCTGCGAGAGAAGCTTCCAGAAGCCTGACTTGTCGATGCTGAGTCCGTTCAGTGTAGCTATTCGCTCGATGATGTCTTCCTGAAAGCCGTGCGTGTCGTACAATTTGAAGACTAATTCGCCAGGTATTACAGTTGATTTATGTTTAGCCATGGCCTGGAAAAAACAGAGTTACAATTTTAACTTTTTAAAATCATGGGATTACATTTTTTTATATTACATTGTATTCTTAAAACAAATAATGAATGTTGCATCATAAAAATTTGATTGTTTTATTGAAAGTCATATAACTAAATATCGGTGAAACCATTTTAAATATAATGAAGTTTACTTTATTAAAGGCTTACTTTATTTTCCTAGAATATCTTATACTCCTTCAAATGTGTAATTTTTTTGCTTATTAATCATAATGTTATTATTATTAAGTCAATACTTAACTATAATCCCATAAAAATTAAACCATTACTGACAGGATAATTAATTACCTCTTTAAACTCCTTATACCCCAATGCAAAGCCCGCCAGCTCCACATCAGCCATCCCTTCCACTTCCGGATACTCCTTCACCAAATCTTTCCACTTCTTCTTTAGCGATGCCCTCAGCTTGGCGTAGCTCTCCCTCTCGTGGTCTATAATAAGCTTGGCGTCCTTCTCCCTCGCCGCGAGCTCAGGGTACGCCGACCCCAGCGTGTTGGCAACTTCATTATACAGAAGAGAGAGCAGTTGAGGGTTGCGGAACACATCCGTGGATATCTTGAAGCATTTGCGCATTATTTGCTTCAAATTCAAGCTGCAAGAACCGTAACATGCTTTATAATAACAATCGCAAGTAATGTGAAATAAATCTCACCAGTTTTGATGGTAAATATCGGAAATAAAACCTTTTATCCCAAAAGTGTGTAGTCTACCAATCCGTACCACTGTATGTTATAATGTATTTGAGGACCATAATTTTTTATTTTATTTAATTTGAAATGAATTTCATGAATCAATGAATATCAAATGAATGTCATGCATTACAATTTGACCTCTTTGTGTATTAGTAATGGTTCTTATCCTAGTCACTTTCCTCTGTTGACAGGTTCTTGCTCATTTCACTCTACCTGGTCGCGGGGTACACGCCGTCCGCCAGGCATACGCTGACCATCCGCGCATGATCCGCAAGACGTCGATACATCTGGTCCAGTCCTGCGCCTGCGCCGAACGCGCTGCTGTACGGCGACATGCCCTCGCTATTCTATAACATTCAAACATTGGGTTCTAAATGCGTTTTCACGGTATTCGATATAATATTGTCATTGGACAACAAAATTGGCGCGATAATACCGAGCCACGCTTTTAGACGGACATATATTATACCATTCCGTCACCTCGCTGTAGTGGTGGCGATATTGACCACTATTACTGACTCCGAATAATATAGTTGAGAAAAATAAACTACCCTACCGAGCAATGGAATGGACTGAACAATAATAATTACATTGGTGACCACGACCTAATATTTATCGCGCATCGATTCCATCTTTGGTGTTTTAAATTATCTTCATAAATATGTAGCTTGCGTTATAACGATAGCCGGTGGTAGATTTTTATTACGGTTTTGTGAGCTACTTCACGAAGCTGTTTCATCGCCATTATATTGAGCTAAATTTCTACCCAACACCAAGATAAATGCCCGACAAGAAGAGGTTCTATTTATGTTTGTTTCTTTGTAGCAGTCGAGTCAATTTCGTGGATCCATCCATCCATGTGAGTGACACTAGAAACATGATAGTAATGTCGATATGGCTATTCGCCAGCTGGTTGGTGACATTGTACATTGTATGGTGTTCGGTATCAAAACCTTGATGCGATTCTTACCATCATCGTGGTTCGAAATTACGGGTACGTTTTCGTTTGTTTTGCTATACCTGGTGTATGGCGCGGAGGAGCGGCGCGAACAGGTCGGTGTCATAGTTGCAGCGCACGCCCTGCAGCAGCGCCGCCGCCCGCTCCAGCCCCATGCCGGTGTCCACGTGCTGCCGCCGTAGCGCCGACACCTTGCCGTCCGCTTCTCTACCGATAAACCGCAACATTCAAAATCCCCTAGCCGACGACTGCTACTGAGTTACGGTATTGAGGCTCCATGCATAAATGTTGAGTATTTGCGATTCCTAAATTGTGTTTATTTTCACATTTATTATTACAATGCTTTCAAAATAATATTGTACGTCAATAAATTAGGCCTCACTTTTGTTGTAGATATTGTTGTCTGTCACTCAGTGTCACTCTTGTGTGCAGTTTTACGTGTATGTGTGCGCTTGCATGCGTGCGTGCGTGCGTTTTTGTCTGTGTGTGTGAATGAGCTAGTTGAATCGAGGTATATTAATATATAAACTAGTACCATACGAACCTGTTGCACTGTATAAATACTATGTTCCAGATTTCAGTGAGCGTTCCATTCGGATGTACATAATGTATCTCCGTGCATGGGCCGCATGGCCCACTGGTACCCATTTCCCAGAAGTTATCTCTCGCACCGTGTCCGACTATGCGGCTCGACGGAACCCTGCCCAATTTTAAGAATAGATATTAATTATTTACATGACCTTTTAGAAATTCTTAGATCCGGCATATAGAACTTGAATGGATCTTACAATTTGATAATAGGTGTTTAACATAGTGATTCCCTCCAACATAGTACAGTGGGGCAGTCCGATCCAATAGTTAAACACTTATGAGTCTTTCCTGAGTGTGCCCTATTGTTAGCTGCTATGTATCTATTAGAATAAAGTAGAAGAAAATTTTCATGTCAGGAGCACTAATAATTCTCTCTTATATTAGGAAAAAAAAAATTGCACATGTATACCCAATAGATTTCCAGATGTCTCTACACTCTCCATCCTCTTGCAAACCGATGGTGGCATCTCCGGAGAAGTATGTCACAAGTAGGTCTTCGGGTTTCAATCGGTATGGCCCTAGGAGCAGGTCCCATGCCATCTGACAGGCCTCTTTCTAAAGCAAACTTAATGATATCAATGGAACTGAAGTAATGTATAGTGGATATTATTGGATACTACATTTATTTATTCACCCTTGACTCGAGACTTATTAACAGATTAATAACAACATTCTTCTTAAATTTAATGCAATTTTCCACCAAGAGAATTTAATACTTATTGACTTTTTTTTATTAAGAGCTGACAAATGAGCAGACGAGCCACCGGATGGTAAGTGGTCACCATCGCCCATGGATATCAGAAAGACCAAAGGTATCACTGACGCGTTGTCGACCAGGAAAAGAAGTTAAGAAAGCAAGTAATAGCTTTCAAGCTCCCAGATGGAACACAATGAGTCATTTGGCGACTGACTCAAGCAGTAGGGTGGTAGCTAGCCAGGCAGGCTTCACAGATTGATAATAATACCAGTAATAATATTAATGATAATAATAATACTGATAATCCAATCTTCACACAAAGCCCTACAACTAAGCAGGCTGGCTTCTGTCACCTCTTACAACACCCAGTTCTGCCAGCATGGGATTGGAGGGAGTATTCTAGGCCGCCCCAATATGGCTAAAACAATTGACCAAAAGAAATCTTTAAGTTATTAAAAATTAATATTTTTAAGTTGATCCTGTCCATTTCTTCACAATTACAAACATTAAATTTGCTAATACAGCTGTGATAGTTTGAAGAAATAGTGGCGTAACTATCACATTTTAGTCTGGATGTCAATAGTGAATGTGTTACAAATAAATGCTTCAAATTCATTATTTAATAGCAGCTTGCTCCAACTAATTTTTAATAGTAATAATTTTTTATATAGGTACTTCAATTTCGAAAATTACTTTCTGCATAAACACAAATTCACTAAATTCATACTCCTCCCTTATAATACTGGTATAGATAAGTGTGGGTAGTGACATTTGCAACATTTGTTTTTAACAATATGGATGTGCCAAAAAGCCATGCATTTTTTAACCAAAGCAATTAACTTTTAATCAAACTCAAACAAGCTTCTGTAAAAAATTAATATATGGATATTAAAACATTTTAATTAATAAATAAGACACATTTAGTCCTTAGTTACAGTTTTGTCATTAGTTATGTGGAGCACACAAATTTTCATTGAACATTTGCTTCATTACTTAAAGGCCGCAGAGAATATATGAAGACTGAATGTGTGTCTGTCTCTCATTGCCACATGACACCCTCATGCTTAGTTGGCTAACTTATTAATTGACGAACCTGTAGCCTAGTTGGTAGTGATCCTGTCTGCTGAGCCTGGGGTCCCGGGTTCGATTCCCGGCCGGGGCAGATATTTATGTGATAGATAAATGTTTGTTCTGGGGTCATGGGTGTTTGTGATGTGATAATTGTGTATGTCCATGCCACCCGCAACACAGGGAAACCTAGTGCGGGGGTGTCAGTGTGTAAACATTTATTTTTTAATTCTAATGTGTTGTTCTTTTGTACACATTTAAATATTAAAGCTCTTGTATTATATTCATTTACTCACTTTGTAATAGTCTCCAAAGGACCAATTACCCAGCATTTCAAAGAAGGTGTGATGATGGCCATCCACTCCCACCAGTTCCAAGTCATTGTGCTTTCCTCCCACTCTCACACACTTCTGGGAATTCACAGCCCTTGGGCATGGGGAATCAACTATACCCAAAAATACTCCTTTGAACTGGAATATATTGTTAATTAATTAAAAAGTTATATCACAATACATTTTTTATTACTTTAGTCTTTATTCAAGAGAGAAGATATTGAAGATCCAGAGAGCTCTCTAAATCAAGACCATAAAGAACTTGTCAGTTGGCCCTTTTCATCTGCTTGACTATACCTAGTCATAGAAGGATGTTTAAATTAGTCATGCTCTGGGAACAGCCACGCAAATAGGAAATTAAACCTTGATTATTGTACCTCTAATGTGAGACTAAAACAAGCCAGAATCATGACAGTGTTACCGATATAATGTTTGAGTATTGAACTTATTACCCAGAAGCGTGACTGAGATTCTGCTTGTAAAGTAAAGGGTTGTGTTATGATTTCAGATTGGGAAAAAAGTTTTGTTCCTTTTAACTAAATAAAAATCTACTATATGACAATATTTCTCTATGTTCTGGAGCTACAATTATATTATTGTATTATATGAATATAAACTATTAAATAATATTGTAAAATTCTGCATAAAAATGTTGTTTTACCTGATTCATGCCCGCATTAACGAACGGCACCGTTGGATCACACAGAGGCACCACTGAACTAGATCTAACGTGCTTATGTCCATGGTTCTCCATGAAATACTCCACAAAAGTATTTCTTATAAAATTACTT
This sequence comes from Megathymus violae, assembly GCA_003671415.1. NCBI lineage: Eukaryota > Metazoa > Arthropoda > Insecta > Lepidoptera > Hesperiidae > Megathymus > Megathymus violae. The sequence goes on along the minus strand of PDGT01000029.1, from coordinate 2,341,218 downwards.
GATTTCAAACGGATTTGGGACTTATTAAAGATTGTTCCACTTGTAATCGGTAGACGTAACATCGCGTCTATACTGGATTTCAGCTTATTGTTATTGTGTATTGTAATTATTATATCATACTCCAAGAGGTATTTCTGCTTTATGTTATATGCCTAGAAATCACAGTGAATTAATAAACTTTGAACATTTACCAAGGACGAAGAACAAGTGTTGGAATTAATTACTTGGCAAAACAAAAAACTTTACTAATTGAGGAACTTGAAGTCTTAAAGTAAATGACATCGACATTTTCTATTATTCAAATCAACAGTGACGGTAAGTTAACGTCAGAAGTTCTCAGAACTCTATTACGATATTTCGGATTCATAAATCTCGTAGTATCTAAACAACTATTTCTATAGTCATAATTATTATGTTTTATAACATAATTTATATGCAGATAGTATACATCAATAAAAATAATTACTTTCTTTCTTTTAGTGTAACCAGTATACTGAATATAAAACTAAACTATTAATTTACTAAAATCCGTTTCCAAACAAAGATTGCTCTTTGACAAAATGTTGACAGATTTTATTTGATTGACAATTGACATTTACAAACCAGCGCTCGTCTCCGTCTCCGTCTCGAAATCTCTATTTTCGTTGGATTTTATGGATAGTATTAAGTTTGCAAAATAATGTAATTCGCTTTAAAAGTAGCATACGTGTAAACTTGTGAGTGGTATATACTTAGATTAGTTAACTGCGTTACATTAAAAAGTATCTTTTGTTATGTTGATAATTAAATGTTTTGCTCTATAGGGACACGTAATTGTTATCGGTAAAGGCTTGAATATTCTTATTGTCCGTACAATGGATCATGTGAAGTGGTATATAATTTGGTTGTGTGTGATGTTGTCGTCGGCGGAATTGTTGGGGCCCAACACACGAAAGGAATCGGAGAAAAAAGAATCGGATGACCACGACGAAATACCTTTAGATTCGGAAGACGAGGTATACCTGAAGCAGCTGACGGATGCGATGAATGCAGAATCCGTAGAATACAATGATTTAGAGGAGACTTTGAAGAAGAAGAACTCTGACGCTAACGAGCGATATTTTCAACAGCTGACTGATAGAATAAGTAAAGAGTTCACGGCATACAAGGAGTTCGAAGAGGCTCTTAAGAAGAGGGGTTTGAATTTACCGGAAGAAGACAATCCTACACGTATGTGATTATATTACTGCATAGCTTGCTGTCAATACACTTACAAAAAAATTTATTCATTTTTAAAAATAACATGCTGGTAGCAAAGATAGCATATATGAAAGCCTTTAAGATACACATCACAGTATATAAATAATAATAATAATAATGATGAAGATATACTTTCAGTGATATATTGAATGTCAATATTTAATTAGCTTTACTCTCAAAAACAAATTATGGTTTTTGTGGTTTAAGAACTTTATTCTTCCCCATTACAAATTTCACTGTTCACTTTACTGAGAAACTTATCAATGACAATATTATTACTAAAAACTTAAAGAGAAACAGAAAAGATATTGAAGATTGAAATAGTAAATTTTTACGTTAGTTATTGGTGCAGGTAGAAATAAAAACATTTGGTACCGAATCAGTGTACTAATACACAAATCTTGAGTACTGGATGTACCATTAGCAGCAAATTAGTTAATGCTCAGAAATGGCAAAATAAAAATATTTATGTAAAAGCAATTCTTTAACTTAACTTACTTTGTGTTAGTGTGAATATATTTGAAAGAAAGAAAGAAAGAAACTTTTATTTGCTATATAAGTGTAACAAGAAAAAATAATAGAATAAATAAGAAAATAATAATAATAAGCATTGCAGCAGTAACACCATACAACAAAATGGACTGTACTCAGTATTGTTGCAGTGAACTGCAACACTGATTTTCAGTACAGCCCATATTCAGTGACACAATCAAACAGAGTGTTCATATTAATAGACGTTGCAAATGGACAAAAAAGATTAAGGAAAGAAAAATGCTGTCTATATAAATTTATTTTATGTTAATGTTATTTTGCTTTTTAGTAATCATCACAAATGAGGACATCTTAATATCTGCAATCTAAGATATTCTAGAATATGTTTTTATTATTAGATTTGTATGTATGTTTGTTGAATGGAAGTGGATGGATATAAGGGAAGAGGAAGACTGAAGAAGAGGTGGATGGACTGTGTGGAAGACGATATGAAGGTTAAATATTTTTGCATTAAAATGATGAAAAATAGAGATGTATGGAAGAAAAGGACATACTGTGCTGACCCCAAGTGATTGGGATGAGGGCTGGGAAATGATGGTGTATATGTTTGTTTATGATGTATGTATTTATATGCAGGGATGTGTAAATGTGTTTGGATATGTATTTGACCCTTGTTAGTTTTAGGTATAAGATATGTTGCTTGTATAGTAAATTTTTATTACATTATGTTTTGTAAGTAGGTGTATGTTTAATTGCGTGTTTGTATTCTTTTTAGGATTTTTAAAATTGGATAAGTGTTTCGCATTTCTAAAGTAGTTAGGCAATTTTTTGTCCATGCTAACATTTCCTTCCTAATAATTCTATACATCCTAAAATATAGCAGCAGTACCCCATATTTAACTTATGTAGTCAAAATTGAACTAAAGTGTGGTAAATGATAAAATGGACATTTTGGACAGACAATTAGTTTTATTAATTTACATTTGATTTTTTCCATGTGTGGTTTCCCAGTAAGATAATTAAGATCTGAGTTTAACGTAATTCATTTTTCTTTTGTTTTCATATGAAGAAATTGATCAATTATTTGAAGTTGTATGTTATTTGAAATAGTTTTATTTTTTGCAGCAAATATTACATAGTTACTTTTTATACGTATGTTGTTTAATAATATAATCTATTCTGCCTTCTTGATTTTATTGAGAATGACAACATTCATCTTCTGAAACTAAAAAATCATGGACATTTTGGATACGATACATATTTCTCAAATTTCCATTTAAATAAACATCCAGCAGTGGCAGATTTCAAAATTTAGAAGAAAAATACATAAGCAGATACACATAGCAAACTTGTTCACAATCTCTGCTGTTGTTCCACTACTAGATGGTGTTAACTCTGTAGTACTATACTTCGTTCAAATTGGATATGGAAACTTTGTAATCATGTGATGAATCTAATATTTGTTATATTAAAATAACAGCAGATGAACAAGAACACATAGACAAAATGACAGTGAACTTGGAACAAATCAAGCAGGAGTTGTTGAAGCAGGCCCAGTTGGAAAAAGAGCTGCTGAGGGAGAAAAAGCGGCGCGAAGAAAAAAAGGTATGGAATATGTTTTTTTATGTCTTTGTCCCTCTATTTCCAAGTGGTTTTGGGATAGAAGGTGTTGCCTTGGAAGAGTTTGATAAGTTGCCATGAGTTGATAATGAGTGTTATGGATTCCTCAAATAAAATCATATCTTATTCACATACATATTAATAATTACAACTGTTCAGCATAATAATTATAAAAAATTAAAAACATTTTTTGGGGTTACTCTCTTTTACGGCAGAACTCACGTAACGTAACGTAACCCCCTCCCTAAAGGTTACGTAACAACCAAATGACAATTTTTACCTAAAAGTCACAATCTCATGTTGCTTAAAGCACAGGAAGGTCGCTAAAATACCTTTGTTACTTTCTTAATCGTGTTTGCGATAGTAATAAATAAAACAAAAGATTTCTAACTCGCAATACATGCGTATATTGTTTATTTTATTTATTCATATTGTTATTTTATATGTAATAATTTTAATAAACAATCAAACATAATGTAATAAGCAATAACTTGAGTTTAAAATATATTAAAATAGAATTTGTCCTAATAAACCTATAATTATACTGACAACGAAAACAAAATAAAAATGATGTACAATGCAAGTACCCCGTTATACATGAATGAAAAGGGTTGCCAACTTGGGATATTAACACTGTTATGTAACGCATTGTTGGAACTCCCTGCCACCCCTGTAACGAATCGTAACGTTTTACAAGACCCCCCCCTCTCTCCGTCAAATTGCGTTTCATAATAATTGAACGCCCCTTTGAGCGTTTCATTCCACTTCTTGTTTCAAGACTACTCATGATAGGGATTTGTTGAAGCGATGGCGCAGTTTGACTTTCAAAAGTGTTTGTAAATAAATGATTCTATAGTTGCAGCAAAAGAAAAATGAAGACAACAATCTGGAACTGCTTGATAACTTGCCCCCGTTACCCAAGGAGCCAGAACTGACCCCCGAATTGAAAGAAGGTAAGAGCTTTAATTAGTCCTTGTAGTATAATTTCTTGAATTGATCGTTAGTGATCAATCATGGTAATGACTTTCGGGTGCGCTTGGATGTTGCAAGAGTGTGAATAGTAACGGAAATCTGATGACAGCGTCCTTGCTTTTTAATGTACACGTTAAACTTTTTTTTATGCAAATAACCGACAAACAAGCAGACGAGCCAACGGATGCTAAGTGGTCATTGTCGCCCATAAACATGAGTAACACCAAAGGTATTACTGATGTATTGTCGGCCTGGAAAATAGAAGAAAGTAATGGCTCTCAAGCCCCCAGCCGGAACACGACGAGTCGTTTTGTCAGCCAGGCAGGCTTCACGGAAAGATAGTAATACCAATAATAATAGTAATGACTTAATAATAATACTGATAATATAATTCTTACGCGAGGCCCAGCAAGCAGGCTGGCTTCTATGGATTGGGGGAATATTCTAGGCCGCCCCCATACGGCCGAAAAACTCTTACATAGGAGCTGTTATTTCTTTGGTGGAATAACTATTATTGTTATCAATAAATTAAACCTTTTCGTAAAAACCACTGCTTCAATCGCTACAAAAGTATAGAGGGAAAGAGCTTAGTTATTTTTCGGTTGTTTAAATATAACTCTGGCATTAGTGCTGGTAGGTCACTTCACGAGAAATGTAAACATTGCCTAGCAGGAACCTGAAGGCGCAGCAAGAGCACTAATAAAGATTTTCACTTGCCTTCTTGTAACCACTTACATACTAAAGCACTCAACACTGTTTATTAATAAACGAGATTGTACTTGTTCATTAAAGATAGTCAATATTGCATAGGTGTAGTGTGAAACAACATGAACCACATCATGACACTAGACATTAATACTTAATTAATTAGCAGACTGTTAATAAACCCAATGTTTGTGACCAATTGTATTATAGTGTCTAAATAACAACTTTGGTTGGACAACAAATTCACAGATACCTATATCGACCGACCTAGGTGATCGTTATGTAATACAATAATGAATTGTTTCCAGCCAAGGAAATGTACGACGCAGCGATTGCTAAGTTGGAGCGGCGATCGCCGGACCTGCGCGCGCTGGTCCTGCAGGTGAAGGAGGCCGCGGGGCGCGGCTACGTGCCCGCGAAGGTCAAGCTGGCGTGGTCGTACGTGTTCGGCGAAGGCGTCAGCCTCGACGTCGACAGAGCGAGGAGGATCTTTCAGGAGCTCGCTGATGAGGGTGTCGGGGACGCTCATGCCGTAAGTGATCACAATTGTTATTGGCTAACAATATGGCACGTATGTGTACAAAATAGGAAACTCTTTTGTGCGAAAATACGTGCCATGCTATCTGTTGCGACCTGCCCTGTTCGTTCTCCTATCCAACTACGTTGCTGAATAACGGCTTAAGCGTTGGCGCCAGAACCCTGTTCAAGGGCTCCGGACTCAATAGGATAAAGGGATCATCAGAACTTATGCGGGATTTTTAGATTTTTAACTGTCTAGGTAGAGCTACTAAACTCCTTCTAAAATAATAATAATTAACAAAATAATACCTTGGTGCGTATTTATCTACAAAAAATTATAGGTACGTGGAAGTTGATATATATCTATTGTCATAACATTAGTAGATATGATGGTGCCAATCAATAAAATTTCGTTTTATGGATCGAACAATTTTTTTTTCCTTTTAATTTAACGGATTCAAGTTTTATTCTTCAAGTTTTGAGATTAAAAAGTAACAGCTAAAATAGAGCACAGAGTAGATACAAAAAGGTTGACAGATTATACAGAAAATTCACAGAGCACTTTACAACACACACACATACACACAATACGCACACAACCGTTTTACGCAGTACGCAACATTTGTATTACTATAAAAATCTCATGAAAATTTTGTGTATTAAATTAGTATTAATTTACTTTGCAACAATTCACAAACAATGTATGATGATATATATTTCTATACCGACACGTGTTTCGCTCCGACACAGAGCGTCATCAGGGTAGCAGACTCTGCGAGTGGTAACCGCAACTTTGCGGTCAACATATATGTCATCATACATTATACATACATAACATAAATATATATTATCATACATTGCTTGCGGATTGTCGCAAAGTAAATTAATACCAATTTAATACAATGAATTTCCGCAAAGTAACGCCTGATACTATCAACTATATTTTCGTGTATCTAACTCAACACCGATTTGACCGATCCCAATGAAACTCGGTATGTAGTGAAAACACGTATATAAAACAATATATATATATATATATATATAAAACAATATATAAAACAATATATAAAACAATCTATCTATATAAATCTATAATGTTTCACTGTCTGTACATTCCATTTTTAGGCAAAATAAAATTAGTAGATTTACAATAATAGAAATGGAGAGTTCCATAAAACTACTATTTTGTTTTAATTACACTGTACTTTCAGAACATCCTTCATATCACATTCGAACAATGGGTAACTGCCAGCAGGTGGTCTGTGGTCTGTAGACGATGACAGCCTTTGAATCAGTCCTCTATATTGTACGTCGTATGCGTTTCCCAGGGCTTGGGGTTCTTGTACGCGACGGGTGTGGGCGTGCCCGTGTCAGTGCCGCGCGCGCTCGTGTATTACACGCTGGGTGCGCTGGCGGGCAGCGAGCACGCGCTGATGGCGCTGGCTTACCGGCACTGGGCCGGTGCCGGCGTGCCCGCCTCCTGCCCGCGCGCGCTCGACCTCTACCGACAGGTGGCCGCCAAGGGTAACGCACTATCGCTGGTCATTTTTGCTTTAAAGCGTTCCGGCTTATTTCATTCTTTATTGAACTCGTCTTCACATACAATAAGGGAATTAAAAAAAAATGTATTCTATAGCAGTCTACCTTAAGACACTGCGAACAATATTATAATAGTTATTGTTGGAATACAACTGATTAGTGATTACGCAGCGGATATAATTTTAATTGACTTCTATTATGCTTTAATTCTATCCAGCGCCATCATGCAAGACGTCACAGGAAAAACATTGTCTATATAATTTGTTTTGTCACCGTTTCAAAAGACAGCGCTTCGAAAAAGACGCGAACCAAGTAGGCTCAACAATGCGGCATACTAACTAAAACCCAGCGGTTCCCTCAGCGTCATTAAGCCTCACTAAACGATGCAACGTTCTGTTTCACGATGGTTACAAGTCCGCGTGGTGACGTGGTGTCGTGTGGTCGGCAGTGGTGAGCCAAGTGTCGCTGAGCGGCGGGCCGGTGGTGCAGCGGACGCGGCTCATGGACGAGGCGGAGAGCGGCGCCACCGTGGCGCTCGACACCGACCTCATCGAGTACTACCAGCTGCTGGCCGAGAAGGGCGACGTGCAGGCGCAGGTCGGTGTGCTGTGTGCGCTGGCGGGGACCGCAGTTCGATAGATACTGCGAGCCGTTCGTCCCAGCGTGCTCGATGTTGGTGCCGTGCACTGACTTGCCATGCTTTGCTTTGCCACAGTCAGTCGTGTCGGTGACATTAAAAATATGATATTAATATGACTCTTATCATCAGTAAAAAAATTCCTCAAAGAATTACGTTGTACACATCATTAGCGGCCTAGTGTGACGTCATCGTAGGTAGGAACAAATGATGCGCTTTTTGATGTTTGTGAATCTTGTTTAATAAAGTTGTTCCATAGCACTCCATGTGATAGAATGAAGTTCCATTCGTGATGGTCAGATGTTGTCTCATCTAACAATTCTTTCGGCTACGTACAGTTGACCTTGGTCTGAGCTTTCCTCGATGTTATTCCTGGAGCCTACTGAATTGGGATTTTTCAAAGAGGCGTCAAACGAATGCTTGTGAGCTGTTCCCCTCGCGAGTGCTCTGATATATTCTGTGTCCATATACGACGCTGGTCACTTACCATCACTCGGCCCTTCTGTTTTTCCGTCTACTCTTCATGGTAAAAAGAGATAAAGCAGTAACAAACCACAAACAACAAAACTAGTGGAGTTTTCCAAACACTCAACGTGCACCGGCGGTGGTTCCAGGTGGGTCTGGGCCAGCTGCACCTGCAGGGCGGGCGCGGGGTGACACTGGACGTCAGCAAGGCACTGCACTACTTCCAGCAGGCGGCCAAGACCGGCAACGCCGTCGCTAACGCCTTCATGGGGAAGGTAACCGTTTATATTACTCACCAGCGGACGAGGATAGAGAGCAAGATTCAATATGATTCAGAATACATTTATAATAGAGTTAACCTCAAGTAAAATATTTACTCCTACATATAAGATATTTTGGATTGACGTGTCAAATTGTACGTAAGACAGAAATAAAATTGAATTAAAAACTATATTTTTAGATTATTCAGTTATCGAATATAACAATAATAAAATACAGTTATTATTAACAAGCATTTTGTTGCCCTGCAATCATTGTAATCAATATTGAAAAGGAAATTTTATTTCATTCCGAAAAAATGCATGTCATAAATAAATAAACGTTAACACACACTCACACCCCCGCACTAGGATTCGCTGTGTTGCGGGCGGCGTGTGGCGTGGACATACACAAATATGACATTATAGACACCCACGATCCGAGACCAAACATTTATCTGTCACATAAATGTCTGTCGAACCCGGGACCCCTAGCTCGGTAAGCAGGGTTACTACGAACTGGGCTATAGGGTCGTCAAATGATGAATTATGAGGATGAGGAAAAGATAGCAGACGCAAAAATAAATTCGAATACCAGAGGTCAGATCGTTATTATAAATAAGCGCGTCGCGCGTGTCCCGTCAGATCTACCTGGAGGGCGGCGACGGCGTGAAGCCCGACAACGACACGGCGCTCGCCTACTTCAGGAAGGCAGCCGAGATGAACAACCCCGTGGGCCAGAGCGGGCTCGGCGTCATGTACCTGCAGGTGGATATACCTTTGTTTTACATTTTGTTATGTAGCCGGTACTCACGGTACGTTTTATTTGTAGCCAATATTTATGTACAACACATAAAGTGCGAAGTTTGGTGCGTGAAGATACAGTGAGTGTCGTGTGTACTAATACGGTAACTACAAAAGAAAATCGATCTAGACGCAGGGTAGGTAGATTAATCTACCGCTAGCTTGTCGACGGTTCCTCCCCGCCGCCGCAGTTTCGACGTGACCACGGTCCGTGCAACTGGGTCGAAATACTGGCAATAAATATAACGTATCGTGAGTAACTGCTATATGTATAATAAAATGTATAAATTCCGCGATGACACCAGTTTAAAATCATATATTTGTTTTACACTTAGACCATTAGGGGTGTATGGATACGAAATTTCGGATCTGAATATGGATACCGATGTATGAATAATATTTTACCGGTTTCGGTTACGGTTACGTATATGAAATTATTTCGGATTATCCGTATTTACAAGGTAACAGTTTGACTTTATTTCTGGGTATTATTTGGTATTATATTCGCTCGGTGGGCCTAAACCTGGCATAAGGCGTTTCATTTAGACTCTACCCCTATCCGAAATATTTAGTTAGTTTCCGATATATTTTTATTTCGGATATCCGATAGTTTTAGTTACTGCTAGTTACGAGTGTATTTATTAATTTAATGTTTATCCACATTAATAAAAAAATATATTAATAGTATAAAGAGAGAGCGCGAATTTTGTGAGTTTGTGCATATGCGGAAAGTAATATCCGGAACCGCTGCACCTATTTGAAAAATTGTTTTACCATTTGTGCGGTACGTATTCCAGGCTTACGAGTATAATATAGTTCATATATAAATTAACTAGATTCGTTATATAATATAATGTCATTGCGGGCGTATAAAATCATCATTTGAACTTGTCAGCATATTCACGCCATCAACGATTTTATGTCGGTGTTAGGGGCGGGGCGTCCCGAAGGACGTGGATGCAGCGTTCAAGTACTTCACGATGGCCGCCAACCAGGGCTGGGTGGAGGGGCAGCTCAACCTGGGCTTCATGTACTTTGGTAAGGCAATTGCTTATATACAGGTATACGCTCCTGTCTGTGTGAGTGCGTACAATATACGTACGTATGTGGTTGCGTGTATGCGTCATTTACAATTTATTAAGCGCTTCGTCTGCATTGTTTTCGACTATAGACTGCAGCATATCTTATTTGTTATCTGTTAGTCTAATTTAACTTTGTATTTGACTGTTACCGGGTGGGATTTCGTTGGCAGGCGGCATCGGGGTCAACCGGGACTTCCGGCAGGCCAACAAGTACTTCTCGCTGGCGTCGCAGTCGGGCCACGTGCTGGCGCTCTACCACCTGGCGCAGATGAACGCCGAGGGGCTGGGCATGCTGCGCTCGTGCACCACCGCCGTCGAGGTACGCCGTCCCTCCTGCCGTCGGGACCTTCGACCTTTACACGTGTGGGCTTGATGTTAAGACTGGGTGGTACTGAAAGAGAGGCGAAACAGCACAATTTTAGGATATTACGGTATAGATAAATATATAAATGATAAAGATGCCTGGTAATAATAGCGTCGCAATCGGTCAATGTTTATAAGCACCCTTTCGGAAGGGTTATAAAAGTAAAAAATTATGTTGATAAGTGTATTTACAAAGTAGAGAAATGATCTTGTATTCGGATAAGGTAACGAGCGTCGTCCGTCCTACCACCAGGTGGCCTGATGGCTCGTTTCCCTGTTTAACACAAAAATAAGAAAATGTACGTTCGCCAGCTATACAAGAACGTGTGCGAGCGCGGTCCGTGGAGTTCGCGGCTCATGCTGGCCCACGCTGCCTGGCGCGCGCGCGACTCCCACTCGTCGTTACTCCAGTACCTGTCGCTGGCGGAGCGCGGCTACGAGATCGCGCAGAGCAACGCCGCGTACCTGCTGGACGCCGGTATGGACATGTTGCACGACGTCCGGTATCAAATTATTAGGTCTTCATCGCCGGAAAGTGCTGGTTTGAATATTTCATTTTCTTCGATTTTTCAAGTTATGACCTTATTCAAACTAAGTATACTACGGTGAGGAAATCTGCTAATCTGTACTTGACTGTGTCTTGTGGCGTGTGGTAAAGAATATATTCGGGGCCCATTTGTGCTCCTTTAGTCACGGAAGCATTGAGAATATTATTTAAGTTAATTATTAGTTCCAGATGATATTCAAATGAATAATCCAGCATTACTGTTTGCTTGGATTCAATTCGGTATAATTTTATCTAAGTCCAGGGATGAACCATCCAGGTGAAGCAATTCTATACTGTCAGTTGGTCACATCTGCTCATTGCTGTTAATTGGTTGTTGGCCGACTGGAAGGCGAGGACCGCAGCACCCACTGGATAATAGATAGAATTAGTTCCCGTTCGTGATCTTCATTAATGTATAACACCAGGTGAGGTGCAAGTGTACCCGGAGGCGGAACGTTGGGCGCGCGCGCTGCAGCTGTGGTCGCGCGCGGCGGCGCAGGGCTACGCCCCCGCCCGCGTGAAGCTCGGCGACTACCACTATTACGGGCTCGGTACGCCTGTCGACCTTGAAACGGCAGCACACCACTACAGGTAGCGTTCGTTTGTATTTATTGTATGCGTGTTGTTTTTTTTTTTTATTGTTTTTACCTTTTATCAAATTTCTAATAAGTTTCATTTCATTCAAAGTTTTTTTGGCGCTTCTAGATTGCTCATCGGAAGGCATCGAGTGACATAAGAATTTCAGGCGGTTTGTTAATCATCCGAATATTACGCATGACCACCGCATCAGTAAGCACTGGAGAATCATTTGTTTAGTATGCTAGACATTTGCGACTGAGCAGAGAAGCTCGTCTAATGTTCGACCCATTGCTCTTACACGATCGATACCTTAATTCAGAGGGCTCAGGACCCGTCGGAGTGGCACCAATAACGGGAGGCATAGGTCTAGTAGTGGACAAAAAAGCTGATATCTACTATTTATTAATGTGTTCTGTGTGCAGGATAGCGTCGGAGCAGCTGCACAACGCGCAGGCGACGTTCAACCTGGGCTACATGCACGAGCGCGGGCTGGGGCTGGCGCGCGACGTGCACCTCGCCAAGCGCTGCTACGACCTGGCGGCGGAGACCGCGCCCGACGCGCGCCTGCCCGCCGCGCTCGCTCTCGCGCGGCTGCACGCGGCGGAGATGCTACACGCCGCGCTCGATGTACGT
>PDGT01000029.1:2263154-2328756 GCA_003671415.1 Megathymus violae | reverse complement strand
CGCCTCCACTTGGTCCTTCGAGCACTTGTCTGTTCTTTATAATTTATTTCTTTGCATTCTGATCGCCATACATACTTCTTGGATTTAAAGCGTTTTAATTACTTAAGTAATCTAATTAAGTTCAGTTTAAATTATTTGTTTTTAATTAATAATGTTAATGATAATTTAAGCAGCGGTCACAAAACAACCAAAATATTCAGAGATGCCTAACGAGTGTTTATTTACATTGCAGTTAATGCTGTTCAGCTTAGGTTATGTTCGAATTGTGGATGTTGGCTTGTCGAATGGGGTTTCTAAAAGACAATATACTGTACTTAGTTTATTGATAAAAATAATAATATAAAATTTAACTTTAATCCTAACTTAATGAATCCTAACTGACTGGTCTCGATTATTACGCGATCGAGTAAGAGAACCAGCAGCGGAGGCGACCGCTTACTTCGGCGATTCGGGCGAGGGCTCCGTGTGGTGGTGATGCTTGTGCGATGCATCGCTGGTCCGTGGGTGGCCAGTGTCTCCTAAGAAGCAGCTGATGTTGCGCAAGACTCCACAAGCGTGTGAACGCTACGTTGTGACATAGGGGGTGTAAGGGCCGTGTAACATTCGTGTAGTCCGCACACGTGCCCAAATCACTAAGAGCGTTTGAAAAAGAGTGTAGGGTATGGGCATTATATCCAGCATTCGCACAATAAATATTAGTTTTGAAACGTGCGACAACCCCGCTGAAAAGACGTAACGTCCAGTCTAGACAATGTCGGCTCTTCCTTCTAAATTATAAATTAATTAATTAAGTCTTCCGCACGGAAGATTCTATTTCGAATCGTACCCGCAATTCTAATTTCAAATTGTGTGCCTGCTACAAATTAGAAGTTGAAGGTTACATCGTCAGGGTACCTGCATAACGGAGAGGTTTCCATAATGTTCTCGATCAGAAGTGTGTGAAGGCTGCCGATGTGTACTTGGCCAACGTGGCGGACTGTGCCCTTAGTCCCTCCCATAGTGAGCAGCTGTAGGGGACGAATGTAGGGGACGAATATAATAATAAAACAGGCATCTCGCAACTAAAGTTTTGCTGTATGTCGCCTATGTGTGTGACTTGATGTAACAGAAGCGCGCTTATTCGTAATATGTTAGTCGATCTCCCAGAGCCCGCTGGCGTGGGTGTTCCTGACGGGGGAGTCGCCGCTGTTCTCCAACTGGGACCTGTACGTGATGACGCTGCTGGCGGGCGCGCTCGGGCTGCTGGTGTACCTGCGCGGCGGCAACCAGCCGCAGCAGCAGCGGCAACAGGAGCAGCAGCAGCAGCAGCAGCGACAGGAGCAGGTACGGTGTTGCGCAGTGGTAGATTAGATTTTTGAATGTCGACGTTCGTCAATGTAATACGCATCCCTTACTTTTTGAAGTTATTTACATTTTACAAGTTAATTATGCCTTGTTTCGGCGAAGGAGAGCATCGTGAGTCTTTTGTTTGTTTGTTTTTAAACTCCTCTTGACCCAGACCTACCTCTGAATATGTCAATTGTAATAATAGATTCCATCTCAGTAGAAGTTTATCTGTAACTGATTCTAAATAAAACCGTAGTTGTGTTTGGTTACGGATGATGATGGGTCCCATTGGACATCTGACAACAGGCAAACTGCATAAAGGATAATTTATAATATACGTCCTTCTGTTACAGCAACACCGAGAGCAACAACAACCAGCACCAGAACAACCGCAACCACAACCGCAACCGCAATCGCAACCGCAACCACAATCGCAACCGCAACCACAACCGCAACCACAACCGCAACCACAACAACAACTAGAACAACAACAGCCGACGGATCCCCCTCAGCCGGAAAGACAGCCGCAGCCAGTTAATTGAACTCCACGCGACGGACGGACACGTGATACCGAGTGACGAGCAACGCGGACGGTGAAACCACTCACCGCAGTGGTACTAGAACTGAGTGGCGTCGTAACTTACCACGGATTTAAATTGTATGTTGATAGCGTTCACCGCTTACTCATAACACAATGGATATATTGCATTGAATTGGAATCACGAATCACACGACAATTCGAACGTGTTTCGCAAACTTATAACGACGCAATATTTTGGCTAATATGAATGTTTTTGTTGGCTTCAATTGATATCGGATACTGGGATGGTGCGCGGTGTAAAACAGGACGTCTTGTTTCGTGGTCGGACGGAAACCGATAGATACGGTCTGACGTCATTTCGGTAGGGTTATCACATGACAACAAAATAATATTAAAACTGAATATATTTTGGCGCGTGTTTTGAACATGTGTCTGCAATGCCTTTATTGTAAACGCGTTTCCCTAACCGGTTTAGAACACGTCTTCCTCCGCCACGTGAAACAATCGATTCACGTCATTCATCAAGCAACAGTGATATTTCGGATTTTCAGAACGGCACCAGCGCCGTACCGCGTGGTGCTTTTGTTGTATTTTCTTTTCTGTCGTCTTTTGTTGCACGATGTTCAAAACAGAAAATGAAGTTATTAGCATCAGGAGGAGTTGCTGTCAAGAAGTAACTTTACTTACGATAGTCATAATAAATTTGTCTCCTTTGTTATGTGTCATGACGAAGTTTGCGAAAGCTTCCCTGTACGTAATGAATAATCGATTCCTAGAAAGGAAAGGAAATGGAAAATAAATTAGTCGAAAGAAAAATTAATATTCGAATTTTGAATCTGATTTTATATTTCTTATTTAGAAACCTGTTCAACCCGCGTTCCACACAGTATGACCATCATGTAAGCATACGAGGGCTATTCGAGTAACAAACATATCTGATGTTAATATCGATTTGATCTTGTAAAAAGAACGCAACATACAACATTTTTATTTTCTCACATATGTTAACTGCGGTATAAGATTACTTCCGAAGTGTTTTGTAACAATCGTAGTTATATTTTATTTTGAACTAAAAACGGTATTGAGGTTCCTTTTTCGCAAAAAAAATGTATCTAGCTATCTCACTGATTACTGAACGGATTTTGATAAAGTTTTCAACGTCGTTAAGGTTTGCCAAGTGGAATAATTAATTAAATGTCACCGTCGAAGTCGCAGTAGCTAATTTGTTGTTTTAATAGGCGTTTAATTTCATCTCTTGTTGTTTTATTTTAATGAGTTAGTTATTTATTGACTGATAAATATTTTTATATAGTTATCATTGATCATTACTTTTGTACATCCATTGTTATATATTACACTTTAGTCATAATTGGATCGTCTTAATACAGCTAGCGTCATTGCGAACATCGCATAAAACAGTTATTGTCCCGCAATACACATTTGTAATGAATCATAATGTATGATAAGATTCTACATCAGGCTTAATAAAATATATAACTTTATGTATTAAATTGTGTTTAATTCGTATGTTACATGTGTCTGAGTATCGAAAACGTTCATGTTCATCATTAATAGGAGTGTGGGGAACGCAACAAAAAGATGTAATACACCTACCTGTAACAGATTAAACATTTGTGACTTCTTGTATTATTTATATCTTTCTATGCGTTTACATATTGTAAGTATAACAAATAATGTACATTTAGTAGATTGAGATAAATAATAGGGTTTATGTTTGGACGTACTGGTTAGTGATGTATTCAACATTGGACACCGTTACTTCTATTTTGGAAGATATACATGCTTTTATATGTCAAGTAGTGTTTTATTGCACAATATTTAATTGGTTGATTTATAACAAGAGTACGAGTCGGGCTCGTTGTCCAATTGAAGTATTATTAATCGCAAAGTACCCATTCTCTGAATGGTCCCAATTCAATTGTCCTTTGTAAACATTTGTTCTGTTGTAAATTTATCGGATTTAGTAGAATTATTATTTTTACTGTTTATAACACCGGGGACTTTCTGGATCTGCGCGTTTGCTCTGTTGACTTTTGAAACGGAATCGGAAAGTTCTTGAGCTCAAAACTCGCGTCCCGGCATGGCTTTGGTTACTTAATCACGCAAGTTCGTATGTATATATACTCGCCGATATCTGCTTAGCACGAAGGTTGACCGGTAGATAATGCTTTTAGCATGTCTTTTATGCTACATTGTATTAGTTATAATAAAGATTAAATAAATAAATATATGCCATACAGTTTCCACTGGATTTTAGTATATTGTTACGAAGCTTCTTGAATACGTTAGTATACTGTCATCTATGGGCCGACCCTCACATTGAAAAACAATGGAGGCAATAAAAGCGAAACCCAGGTAGTAATAAAAACTACCTGGGTCACTTCAGGCCAATCTCGCCCTTATGCCTAAGGCAAAGGGCGAGATTGGCATAGAAGAGGGCTGCAATGGGGTTGTTTATCTGACCCGCTATTGTTATGTCGATTTCAACGAAGGCCGTGGAAGGATCTGGAAGCCCGGAAATCTATATAAATAACGGACAGGGTCGGCCACGGGGCATTCGGTTTTCGAATACGAAGTGAAGAGTTCTCTCCCTACGAAGCGAATACCTGCGATCTCCGAGTGTAACTGTGATTGTGAAGTGTGTGTGAAGTAAAATAAAGTCTCTGCGGAACTATTGCGGCATTTTTACGAGCCTACGGATCCTGACACGTAACAATATTATCTTAGGTGGTCCCTCGTGGGCAACTGACGGGCGATCTCTTTAGATTTTTCACACTAGCGCCAGTTGATTTAATAAATAAAGATCCTGTGGACTTGCTAATTTCTTTTTTTTGTTGTGTTTTATTTTACTAAAGTTCCAAGTAGGCACATATGAAATTGTTTGCATGTCTACTGCGACGTATTGTCACACTAATTATAAATAAGCCCGTATTGTTCTCTATGATCGTACATTCAGTACTTGGTCGTGTGACATTTTGTTTTGCGGTTTTGTGGTACTTACAAATTAATTAATGTCATGAAAAAAATCGAGCATACCTAAGAGTTCACCGTGACGTTGTGCGGGGTATGTGAAATCATCCAACCCGCAGTCGGCCAAGCCAGCGGATTGAGGCCTCAGCCCTTGTCGTTGCGAGAGATCGGAGCCCGGGTTCGTGGGACATCAATGATGATACTGATGCCGTGGTCGTGTCAACTAAACGTACACGACAATTTATATATATGTGTCATATATATTGAAATTAAACAACAATTGAATTGTCACATTTATTACAAAATATTGTAACGTTTTCGATGGTTCCACACGTACGGACACCGTGTACATATTTTTTCTATATTATATAGTTCATAAGACGGGTGTTTGTTTCATTGACACATGACAGCGGTGACGTTCGTCGACGTTGTGTTCCTTATCGGACAGCGGATGTGTTTGGTGGTCGTTACAGATCACGTGACTTCTCTTTGACCACCTGTCAGCCGTCAGAAACTTCACGGCTAGTTGCACCACACCTGTAATGATAGTTACATTTTAGAATGAGTGCTATAGATTTTTAAAGGAAAACATCGAAAAATTACATGGCTCGTAGTGATGAGATTCCATCGAGGTTGATCTAATGTTATTATATGCAAAAGTATAAAAACAAAGGCAAGATTCGAACCCAGCAGGAGATTACCAATTAAATGTCTACTATCGATGCAATGATAAGGTTCTAAAGTTATATGAGATTTAAAAATACTCATGTTAGTTTTTTTTGTGTAAATAGCCGACAAACGAGCAGCCGAGCCACCCGATGGTAAGTGGTCACCGTCGCCCGTGGATATCAGCAAAACAAAAGGTGACGTCGCCGACGCCTTGTCGGCCAGGAATTGAGAAGAAAGTTAGAATTTCATTTTATATGTGCTGACTTGCTGAGCCAAGAGCTAGAATGATCCAGCATTTGCCACCGTAATACTGGGGCCTACCATCAGGCTCGGTGTTTAAGGTTTAAACTTGGGCTTGATTTACTGTTGCTTCCACCCATCGGTGGGCAACGCAAAGCTAGGATCACTCCACGTTATCGAAGAACCCGCCGATGTCCGCCCCGCTGTCCTGGAAGAACGGGTCGGGTGTGCGTAATTGTTACGCCGCTCGAAGGTTTGTGCCACGGCTTAACGACTGCTAGTTACCAATAATAACCGTAATTACGACCCTGATATGTACTGTTTAAGACATTTATTTCTCAAAACTAATTACAAATGCATTCAGTTAATATTGGGAATTACAATATTCCGCATGTTATAATATAATATTTAGTTTTGTAATGAAATATTAAACTAAATTTTATTTTTAATATCTCGAGAAATCTTTTTTATGTGATTTTGTTATAAATATATATAATATATTGGACTGAATTTCCTTTATATAAATTGGTGTGTTATTATTTGTGCTCCCTCATATAATAAACGTTGCCTATCGCAGTCAGTGCGAGGTTTTTATTTAAGCATATATTATTGGCTCTTGGATGTGTTCTTTTTGTAAAAAAAAGTATAACGTACGGTATTAAAATAAAGCTTTCGTTAAGATTTAAGAAACGATCGGTTACTTACTTCAACTCACACCGCAAGCCAGCGCCGCGGGCAACGAGCGCACGTCGCGGCCCGCACGGGTCAGTTGGCGCCGCACTGTTTCTCTAGCTGCTCGATCTTACGCTCGATGTCCTCGGCCGAGTAGATGTAGTCCATCGTCTGCTGCTTCGCGCCTCCTCGCTCCGTCTCCCGTTGCTGCGTGTCACATTTGTTTAGTGTTTGCGGCGCCGGATCCATAGTACACGAATATTAAACAAAATTCAAAGGAGACAGTTGAATTGACGCGGAACAGGTGTTATCGAAGCGTATCGTTCGGCGGTCGGCGACAGCGGCTGCTCACGAGGACGGTAAACTATGACATCGTATGATTTCTAGTGAAAAATTAAATATCGTAGGGCACGATACAGACTTATAATGATGTCGGGAACTACAAAAACACTTTTTTTATCAACACTTTATCAATATTAAATAAAAATATGTCCCAGTGACATCGATGCTGTGACGGTTAAACTATTTATACGCTGTTGCAATGGACAAGAGGTGGTAAATAGGAAAAAAAAAATGTACACTTCCAACACAAATTTTCAAAGTGTTCCCAGTGGATTTACGTGCCCGCCGTGGCGCGGGGGCGCTCCACGAATTTTACTACACGCGGTCACCCGTCCAGCCACAACACGCCTGAAATTGTTTAGCTCGGTCGTCCACTGACAATTAGTACAAGCCACTTTGGACATGTTATATGTATAGGTAAATATATCACATACAGATTAATATCAATAAAGCGTGTTAAACCCCTGTTACCCAGAACAGCGCGTACTCCGGCGAGATGGTCTCCAGGTGCGCGATCTTGTCCTCCGCAAGCTTCAGTCTCCGGTAGATGTCGCGCGGAACGGGCGTCACGCGCAGGAACGACTCGACGGCGCGCACGCGCTCGTCCACGGCGGGCGGCAGCTCCGCGGACGGGGAGGGGATCGCGGGCCGCCGCTGGGCCGTTTGCGGACCCCATTCGTTGTACACCTTGCGAACTGTTGGATGTTTTGTGATTTTAAATTGTGTATTAACCTTATTTTAGGGCAGACATGTTTAATTTTTGTAAGTATTCCACTTAACCTGGAAACTTTCCTCAGAGGCTAGATGTGTTTTGACCTATTGATTGATAACAAAACCCTTTGTTTATCATATTAACGGTTATTTTCTTCTAAGTTAAATTATTAATTTAAATCTTCGATTAAGCACGGCGCATTCAGTTGTACTCGAATTTCATTATATTTACTTCTTTCTCAATTTTAATTGTAAACTGTATTTAAAACATTGTTAATGTAATTTTCAACTTGTCTAGGAATAATCGTCAAATATCAATATTTTTTTGAACTCGGGTAATATAATGAATATATTTAATTAAAGTTTCTGCACGCGCTATTAAGATTAGGTTATTAATCTATGATACAGAGATTTTCTAACGTGTCGGCGACTACAAGACGTCGAGATGCTAACAGCTAGACAAAACTTACTTTTCAAATGTCCTTTAGAGTCGCTCCGTCTAACGAACTGCGTCCGTACTCTGGCGCACGTCTCCGACTCCTCAGCGTTGTCCTCCGTCTTGGAAGGTATAAAATCGTGTATATTGCTAATGTTCACTTGTTCTCGTTTACGTTCTATGAAATTGTCTATCCGTTTCTGAAGTTCCTCGGTAGAAACGTTGATTTGTACGAGGCTCCTGTCTATCGTCGGCTCGGGACTAAGCCGAGAAGCCACCGGCGAACGAGGCGGATCGACGGACGAACCTGCAAGGACAGGAGCCGATGAGTGTCCTGTTATGCGGCTCGAAGGACCAAAAGAATATAAGGAAAAGGATCGATTGTAAATGTTTAAAGGATCTGCGACATTAATGAAAATACAATTCGAAAAAGAATCTAAAGTTTTATTATTAAATTCTTCTAATCCTTAACGTAATAAAGTGAAAATACAAACTGTATTGGCAAAACAAAGCATAAATATTTTAATTACAATTGTTCAAAACATTGCATAACCCGTTGTTATTCCCCGTGAACGTATCTTATTCTAGCCGAAGTGCTGCAGGTTGGACCTGCTCATTAAACTATATTTTACCTATCTCATGTACTCGTTCAAATATTTTAATATCTTTATTTATTGTACAAATATTGTCAGAATATCATCTCTTATAAATAAATAATTAGATAAATGTGTTTAATGAATATCCATAATAGTGAAAAAAATTGGAAAGTCTAGTAAAATATATATATAATTCTCTAAATGCGTTGTCAAAACCAAAATATGTAAATATAAATCGCTCGTCTTTTTAATAATTAAGCACGTTTTATATAGTATTCGATACTATACATGGTTAAAAAATCTCAAAAGCATAATACTTAAAACTTATCTTAACTCACAAACCACAAAGTATAAAACCAAATCAACAATATTTTATTATTATTTCCAGACAACCGAATACATATCACAATGTTATTAAACGTTTACAGAGGAAGACAAAAATCACCTAAACCACGAGCCGACATACGCACTACTCCCCTAACTCCGTCCATTCTTCTTTTAGCGCTATACATTCAAATAATTATCTACTCACTGGAGTAGAGAACTAATTCTCCTTTAAAAACAATTTTCTGTCTATCACCACAATTTCATTTCACCTATTCATATCACAGCAGTACGACGTGAATGTACTTGTTTCAACAGTTACGCGCGTGACTGGACAGACACGGTCGGAGGAAGGCGTTCGCCGACGGAGACCCGCGAGGACACGATTGCAGTAACCAGTTTTGCAATTTAAACGTTGACATGAAACACGTTCCAACGTACGTCAGTATCACCAGATAAACTTTCCAATAACGGTCGGCGATCGTCTCGATAAATCTCCATCGCGTCCCCCAACCCGGTGGATATACAATCTGAAGAAAACGACGGGGGGGCCGATGGATTCAGAGGGCCCACGGCTGGTCGGGGTGGTGCCGATTAGGGGATGCCTGTGTCCATCAGTGGACTATGAACAGCTGATAGATAGATAGATAGATCTATTCAACGCAGATCATTAACTACACAAAACACTTAAATAAATACAAATGTACTTTTCAAAGGTTATGGTTTCATACTAATTTTTCACTGTTGCCGATATAATGAGATTTTCATTGAATGAGCCTTCGTTACGGTGGCTATTATACAATTGCAAATGAGTATAATAAAGTAAATCAAGTCGGAAATCTTGAGAAATCGGTGTAGTACACCCAGAAAAAAAAATATTTTTGGAATGTGAAACTACAATGCATCACTAGATACACATTATAGTTTCACAAGGCCACAGAAAATTTTGCCCGCGCAATTGTAAATGGATTTTAATTAGATTGGTAAACTAGCAAATGTAGGTGCCGTCCACCTGCGTTGTCGTTACGTATCTAGTTCGACAGCAATAGATAATATTCGATGTAGATGCCCAACTTGAAATTTTGGTTCGATAATAGTGGAGGTCAATCACCCGAACCCCGCAACTTGTGTGTGCTACCGTATGTGAACGTCTGTGGGCGACTATCTGACATAAAATTATTAAGTATTATGTTGGCCAAGTATGTCACAGGATGTCGAAAAAATGACGCAACAACAGAGGGCTGGTGTGGGGTGTTCGGTGAAGTTAAATTAATAGTTGCCAGACACGCCCACCACTCTATCAAAAAAAAAGTACCTTCGATTTAGCTCAACACTTAATTAATATAACATTTTTGCATCTTATGCTTTCGCATGTACTGTGTTCTCAAAAAGCGGTACACCAAAACGAAATGCTGGCATTTATACACATAAAGCCGTGAATCAAGCCTATCCATCGGCCATGTTAACGACACCAGTACGAGCGGTGGCCCACGCACATTCCGAGTTCTCCTTCCAGACGGGCGCGTCGCCCTCGTACACCTCCTTCTTCCAGACGGGCACGCTGGCCTTCAGCCGGTCGATGCAGTGCGCCACCGCCGCCAGCGACTCCGCCCGGTGGGGGCTGCTCACCGCTATCACCACGGACGCCTCGCGGCACGGCACGTTGCCCAACCTGTAACGTTGTTATGTTAAAACTCACGGCAAATATACCACATATACAGTACTTCCTTTCTAACCTTCTTCTCATTTCCTGGCCGACAACGCATCACCAATACCTTTGGTCTTACTGATGTCCATGGGCGGCGGTGACCACTTACCATCAGGTGGCTCGTCTGCTCGTTTGTCGGCTATTAACATAAATAAAAATTATATATATTCAAAATAGATTGGTGAAAGAAAATATCTTGAAAACACTTGGAACACTCCAGAGTTCTGTGTAATGATCTCTAAATTAAGTTAGGCAATTTAGACTTGGTACATCTGGTGGGTTATGGTTTTCAACTCTCCGATTCCAACAGGAGACCCAAAACAAACAACGTGACGATTATGGTGCCTATTATAATCACGCACAAGGAGAGGAAGTTGTTAAATAATGAGCTTGAAATTACTGTGCATTTGAATCGTGTGACCTTACCTTCCACAGCTAACTATGCTCATTTTATTATTTGCAAATTTATTACTCACAATAACTTCGCTTTAACAACGGTAGCTGGGAATAAAAAGAAATGAAGTGACCAAATCGTAACTAAAAGAATTTGATACACAAAATTAGGTATTGATGCTAATTTAATTTCCTATATGAATTGACACCAGATAATCTATCAATGGGAAAATCTCTCCGACACTGTTCAATTGCTTCGATGCTCTTTTTTGGATCGTTCTTGCTTTAAATATTACGGCATCGGTCGAATCGACTGTGTTTATAATCGTTATGCCCGCGACATAGGGCGTGTTGGAACATCCTTTATGCATAAATGTCATTTGAAGTTCATCACACGGTACGTCTCGTTTTGGGCAACATATGAGTTCAGAAATAAGCATAGCACCAAAATTATTCCAGTGTCGAGCTCGGGTCTTCTCCAATATTTCGAGGCTAAAGTCATAGTCCATCACGCTGGCCAAGTGCAAAATGGCAGTTTTCACACACCTTTGATAATATGGAACATGCTCAGATGAGCCGGTTTCCTTACTCGGGACACCGGTGCATAAAGCCGATATTCAAACCGCTATCTATGCTTACATATGTGTAAACAGCCCAAAGGGGCCTCTATCAGTAAATTGAGGTTGATAACAAATGTATTATTACTCCTAAACTGAGATTGACAGGCTGATATATTTGTAGAATTCTGGCCCCCAACATCTTTCTTAATAAACTTTTCGAGTCCAATACAAAACGAATTATAACACAAGACCTAGAAGCCACTTGCTTCACGACGAAATAAGAAGCTACAGTATTCCCACCATAGGAGAACTGTGCAAAGTTTCTAGCACTCACCAATAAAGTACCAAATATTACCATACATTACATCATTGTTGTTCTCCATACGCGCATATCACATTTAATATGTTTGCGTCTGGAAATATCTACATAAATACAATTAAATTATGTTCGAGCTGATAACGAGCGGGTAATGTAAATGTTTTTATAAACTTTTAGAGTGATAGATGAAGTTTCTTCAACGTCATAACGCCTTCTCGAAGAACATTATTTAGTAGTAAACATTTTATTTTTATTTTATTTAGGTGAATATGATTTTAATTTGATTTAACAACACTGTAAATTACAGTGCAATAATCAATAATAATACCACATGACGAAATATGACGCTGGCAAATACAACCTACTGTATGACAATATCAAAGAGATATATAAATTGTTTAAAAATACTGTTCCAATCTGTCTCAACCTTGGTAGAATTAGAGATGATAAAATTATAGTAGAATTACTCAGTTCACTAATTTCTTGAACATATTTTACACCATAAGGGTGACAACTGAAGACTACAAATACATACCGGTGATAAATAGCTATGCTATGCAACGCAGACCATTTTTCCCTCATCTCATCACATATACTTTTCATGGCCTTCAAAGCCATCGCTTCATATGCCTCATACTCTAAATGAACAACCTGTGCAACATAAAAACAAAGGATTTGTGTAACAATTGGTCTATAAATAATATAATATTAAACAACACTTATTTTTCAATGAAGTTGAGTGACATGAGCAGCTGTTAAAACATATTATGTACTAATTATTTTAGTATATTTCCTCATTTATTTTAAAGTACTTTTTCATGTTGAAGTAGGTAATATTGAGATAATGAGTATAGATAGATACTGGATTGAAAAATGATTTTGAATTTAATTATATGGATAGGAAATATAAAATTGTCCATGTTGACAATCCATTAAGAGGATAGCATATAAAATTTTGACTGCCTGATTGCAGCTATTGTAATACATAGAAAAACTCATACCATAAGCAATGGGGGTGTTATTTCTTAACATAAGGCATAGGTTTTCTGAAGAGAACCAAGGGCAGGTTACTAGTTTGAAATATTGAAGTAAAATTTATTGTAACATAATTATCATCTTAATAATATATGTTAGCAGTAAAAAACTGATGCACAACAGTGTAGAACAGCCAAGAAATTCTATTATAATTTGACAGGTTGTTGGATGTTTTTGGAATATGTTTCAGGAAAAATTCACCTAAAAAAAGGTTATATTGTTCCCAAAAAAATGGGTTTCCATTCCATGAATCAAATATTTCGATATAGATATGTGGATTAGATGGGAATAAATAATTCAAGTTTTATAGAACAATAAGATGTTTAAAAGACTGACAGTTGCAAACAGTGGATGTATATTCAGTATATGAAAAGTAAAAAAAAATGTACACTTTATATTAACTTAACATGATAATAAAAAAATTGCAACCTTACCTTTTTACCTTTAAAATTATCTCTGGTAGTTCCCACAAAAATTGATACAGCTCCACAGCTATCATCTAAAACCAAGTCGCTAATGGCTTCAACGGAAAGTTTGTCAACGGTCAGTTTCAGGTGATCCATTTTTAAAAATAAGTTTC
Organism: Megathymus violae; assembly: GCA_003671415.1. Taxonomy (NCBI): domain Eukaryota; kingdom Metazoa; phylum Arthropoda; class Insecta; order Lepidoptera; family Hesperiidae; genus Megathymus; species Megathymus violae. Next base: position 2,315,313 of record PDGT01000029.1, on the reverse strand, counting down.
TCAATTAAACAATTCAACCTCCACTCAGGGGTGGTATCACTGCTATGCTGGCTCTTTCCTTGATCTCAATATCTACGTTTTCTGAACAGACTTGCTCATTTATAGCTAACAAAATATTATTCTTAATTGGCTCTAAATTGTAATTTTTAGCAATTATATCCAATAAACTCTTGTAACTTAATTTAGTGGGAAGCTGGACAGTAGCCTTGCTAGTACCAGCTAGTTCTTTTGATTTAGCAAAAAATAAGATGGTTACAGTAACTCCATTTTCAATTTCCATATTTCAGCCTGGAAAAATTGTGTAGTGTTAATATACATTTTGCAAATAGGCCACAACAAGTGACCTGATTACTGCCACCAATGGATATTCCAACACCATGGGTGTTTCTAACACATTCCTGTCCAAGAAAGAAGCAAGCAACCTGCATTTTAACTGGTACTCCGACAATGCAAACTCAACACATTAGACAGTTTGGAAACTAGCACAACAAGTAATGTATGTGACAGAAAGGATCTGCTGCATAAGAGTTTGACTTGGATTCAAAGATGAAAGTTATAAATAGGTGTTATGGTCTAAAGGTTAAAAAACGTAAAAAAAAAAGAAATGAATGATCACAGACTCAAACATCTGTATTAGATTTACTTGTGTTGCAGGAGGTGTACACATACAAATGAGACCTTACAAACACCTACAACCAGAGAAAACACATTGTGTATCACATAAATATCTGCTAAAACTGCACTTTATCAATTATAACGACTTGATGTACTGTTGAACATAAATTATTTTATCAAAAACTGAAATTATTTTATTCAACTTTCAAAATTATTAAACTACTGAAACACGATTTGGTTGCCCACTCCAGAATATAGTTCATTTTTATAAATTATTTATATTTACCTTTTCATTATATTAGAATAATTAATTATACACCGTTACTCGCATTGCGCAACCTGTGTGAACTGAATATAGACAGCAAGAAAAATGGTCAGAGTAATATTAACAATTGTATAATTAAGTCTTGATGTAATTGAGACTTCATGTCGGTAGTGCGAAGTTATTTAATTATGATATTGATAATGCAAGTAGATACTAATAAACGTAATACAGGTCATGTATACAGTTTCACAATAAATGTGAGCAACATCAGTTCAAAATCGAGAAACTAGTATTGTTTATGCGGAAAAAGCATACTGAAAAATGGTACATTAGCACGTCGTCAATGTTTGGTATAAATAAGTTACATGCAATTTAGGTATAGAAAATACGTACCATCTTGATTAAATGTTTTAAATGATTAAATTATTGTGTAAAATAAATAAGAACTAAAAATGCAGTTTTATGATAATTTTACTGCCTACTGCCATAACAATTATACATGTGTCCGCTATAGGAAAACGTAACTGAAAACGGTTGACATGCCTCTAACGTACCGTATCGGTATTGATATAACTAGCAACGGCTATCAGATATCTAGGTAGAAACAACTAATGATGACGCGCCGCTGCCAACTGACATTTATTATTTGAAATTATCATAATATTGAATAACCTATTGACAATTCAGCGATTCTTGTTTCGCTACTAGTAGGTAACCGAACGAACAATAATAACCAAAATAATTATGCCTTCTCTCTCTTTCTAAGTGATTCCTGACGTGCAAAACAGAGAAGAAGCGAATATTAGCTCTAGCTAACTGGCTTATAAAAGGATCCAGTAACATTTCACGAATATTGATATAAACCAAAGACAACCTTATTTCTATTATATTAAGGCTTAACTGTAGTAAGCTTTGAGAGATCAAACTATAATGGACATTGGTGGCGCCAAAAAACGTTCATCATAGTTTGACCTATAAAACGTTATCATAGCTATTTAGTTAAACTCTGCGTCAATAGACATAAGGTTGTGATTAATTTACGAAGTTTGCGATATTCATGACAGAATTGGTTTTTGTGAAAATTGCGCGCGCAGGTATCGTGTAACGCGTTGACGGTTTTTGTTTTGTCTATCGACTACAAACGAAGACGATGCGTGTATTAGTTAATTGAAAACCCGCTATGATACCGATATTCAGCAACGGTTACCAATACCGGTATTGAAACCAAATATCGGTTAGATAGCCGTTGCCAAAAATAGCTAATAACGCTCATGTCTAATAATAATACAGCGTGCGGACAACTGACAGATTAGGTTATAGACGTTATCTATGGTATATAATATTAGATAGTCTGAGAGAAATAAACTCTATGGTTGAGAATGACACTTGTATGACATGAGTCTGTATGTGTAACTAATAATTGACGCGCCAAAATTAATTTCACGATGAAAAAATCACTGTGATCTCACATCTAACGTTATATGCTTGATTTTTTATAAAATAGCTATATAAAAAATAACGACGTTATTTAGTCGATTACTTCGTTTCAATATAATTCCGATAACCTTTTCAGTCACACACATCATCATGAATGCATATTCCATAGGAAGAAATAAGAACGTAATGAAACTTATTTTCTAGGAATCGTTGTAGTATAAACCTTGCTGGCTGTTAATCAATAATAACAAAAGTAAAATTGTAATTATAATACGAATACGATATTCATTAATAATTTAATTATAATTTTATTACTGAATCAAGGGTCAGTTACTAAGTAACATATAAATAAACGACGTAATTAAGCACTGAATAGTTTAACGTGAGTTTAGTCTGTTACATGAATTGGGTTCATAAAGTCACCGAATTCTTTTGAGTGATCGAAGTGACAAACTCACAGGGGTGTGTAACTGCTATTCATAGGGTAGTTGATAGCAGTCACGGTTATTGAAGAATAATGCTTTACCCCAACTAAAATCATAAATAAATCGAAGCAAGGCGTGCGTGTTACGATATAGCGGTATCATTATATGATCGGTCTTATAAATATTGATATGTAACCTGCAACCGATATACTTATACCGGTGTATATGATATCATTATTGCAATGTTGTTGGATAACGCAAATTATTTTTGTAATATTATTTTAATACTAGAGCAGTACTACTTTCAAATATATATTTGTATTCCCATAATACAACTAATTTATTTTTAAACTGTTCCATTATTTTTATAATTTCATAATATTTTTTCCAGTAATGGCAAGATTTATTGATTTGACAGTTAAAATATTAAAAAGTTACCGGATTTGAAACGGTTTTGAAACGGCGGGTGACCGGTGTGTATTTGTGTACGAGTCGATTCCTTGTAGCTGCTTTTTGGCAAGATTCCCTTGGGAGCGCGTGTTACATAAAATGAACGTCGCACTGCATTCAGTACAAAAAGGTTAAAAATAGATTTTCAGAGTGAGTTGCGTGTTCCGACATTTTTGTTTTCATTGACATACATACCGTGTTAGTTCTCCTATTACGTTTTAGAAATCTTAGTGAAACGCGCTGAAACCAGATACAGTAAACATCGAACTGATTTTTTTTTATCGCGTCGCGATAGGAAAGTTGTAAAAATAAAATGTGTTTGCAGCAATGACGCAGTGGTAGTAGATCTCCAACAAAACCACAAGTGATTTATGAAAGTGTCTAGAATAATTAACTAGGATGGCCCAAGTAGAGCCGATGGACATAGACGCTATAGAAAGTGATTTTGACAATAAAGAAAATGCATTCCAGTTCAACAATGTATTGTCACGAACTCCATGTACTGAGAAGGGATATGAAGAATTGGATGTTTCAGAACTGAACATGAAGTTGAGGTACTCTATTACCCCAGCATCTTCACCCATGTCGAAGAGCCTCACAGGATCTTGTTTAGATAATAGGAATTTTAATTCTGAGGATTATTTCCACAATGCTGTAGCAGTTGAAAATGGTAATTTAACTCATTCACTTAATTCAACTTTAACTAAAACTGAAGGACAGAGTAAATCTAAGGTTCTTCCACTACAAACACTGACAACAGATCTATTTATCGACAGCAACAGAAACTCATCAATGCATAGTTTGCTAGAACCAACTGACAACAATGTTATAATTTCGGTAAACAATGCAAATGAAATAGAAGAGAATTTGTCTCTTCCGAGCACATGCTCATCAGTGCCAGACACACCTGAAGCAACTACACCTACCAAAGAAGTTCCAAAGCCTGAAGGTTCTCCCATACTGAGAGGTTTGAAGAGTGTCTTGAGTATGTTCCGGCCGTCGCAGAGTCCTATTCTACCTACTGATGATAAGTCAGTAAAACCAGATATTGTTAGTCCTATAGAACTTAATAAGTCAAAAGTTGAAATTGTGCAGACATCTACCCCGGAGGTTGAAAATAAACAAAAGGATGCAAATTCATCAAAAAGAAGTAGTCCTCTAAAGGACAGTTTAGTTTTTAATGATGATTTAGAGAGAGAGTTGCTGTGGAAAGATGAAACTACAATCATTTTCAAAGAAGAAAGAATTCCAGTTCATAAATTATTTTTCCAGAATCCAATAACTACTATCTCAACAGTTCCAAAAACCCTCAATGCTACTGTTGAACATATGGATACTTCATGTGATGAATCTATTATAGTAGATAAAATCAATAAGAACATTGAGCCAAGTGACCTATCTTTTAAACATGAACATGCATTTACACTTACAGGAGAGTCAGATAATGAGTTTTTGGATTGTGAAACTACATTCACAAAAAATGAATCTTGTGTAACAGATTGCAACAATCTGGAGATGGGAAAAGAGATTCACATCATAGGAAATGTGACAGGTGACTTATCAAATAATGCTGAAATTTTAAGAGAAATTAATTCAGAAAGCACAAATATTTCGAAAAAACCTAATTGTGTAACACCTGGAGATATAACTGTGTCAGTTACAAATGTATCTCCCAAAATATATAGGACTAATATTATTGAAGCCACTATTAATTTATTGCATAGTGAACGTATTGATTATAGTAAATCAGAGGTGAAAAATAATATAGATTTGCAGAATAAACCTCAACTCAATATGAAATTACAGGATCCAAATATGTCTGTAACTCTTGAAGAACAGGTAATTAAAGATCATGACCTAATAAAACCATCTGAAGCTCAACCTTTGCCTACATCTAATATGGAAAATAATTTTACAACTTCTAATAACCTAAAGGGGGAAGAGATGAAAGAATCTGAAGATAGAATATATTGTGGTATTGACAAACTATCCAATGACAATTCATATACAATAGGAACAAAACAACAAAATGATATTGTTGATGACATGACACGAACTGTTAATAATATAGACACTGTTAGAGACTTTCCTGCTTCTGATAATACAGCTACAAACATAGAAAGGATTAAGGGAATTGGTTATATGCCAAATATTGATGAGCCAAACATGATTAACAAATTAACAAGTACTCAACTCCGAGATTTGGAATCTAACACAGAATTATTAATTAGCTCTGAAGATATAACAGTTCCTGGAGAAATACCTGAAAAAAATAAGACTTTTACTGGTGCAATTTCTAACAATATTGAAAGTATTTTAAATGAGGATGACAATGTAATAAAAGACATAACTGAAACTCAGACAGTTAAGGATGAATACAATGTGCTAATACAGACAGGTAGTGAAATACTTGTAGATAATAAAAATTCAAATAGCATTGCTAATAATATTGAAGGCATTTTGGATGTTGTTAAACTTGTTACCTATACAACTAAGGGCGATGACCATATGCCCAATGCATCCATCTTACCATCACTTAAAGACTTGGTTAATCCAATTAACTCACTAACAGTAAAATCTGACCTGAATGGAAAATTAAATGCTAATAATAATAATATAGAAAATATTTTAGAAGTTAAAAAAGAATCATTTCCGCCAGATTCAGATTCAGAGACATATGTGACTCCCAAAATAGATGACAATATTCTAATTTCTGATTTCGTAACCAACCCCAAACCACCGGTCAACAAGGTTTCGGACAGCGATCGCCAAGACCGTGCGCTGATAATAAAGAGTAATACGGTAGTTTCGAAATCGCCGTCAGAAATTCCTTTACCAGATGAAGAAGATGCTGACCATAACATCTTGGAAAATATTGATATATACAATGAGGATTGCAACAAACAATCTACACATAATGTATGTGGAACAGGCTCTATTATGAATGTTGAAAATGATTTAGTTTTAGATTATACAAAATGTGATTTAGCCAAAATAACATCAAATCATATTGAAGAAAATGGTTCAACATCTGTAATGAACACTAATAATGAACACAATTCTAAAATAACCGTCAACAAGTTTTCTTTAGATAAAGACGCAAACTGTACACTAACTTGCATTACCCAATATGCTAATGAACATATTATAGAAGCTGAAAGAGATAAAGCTATAGTACCTGAAGAATATTCATCCAAAGATATATGTATACCTCAAGAAACTTATATTAATGTAGACCAAGATGATTCTCCTAAAACGCAAGTTAATGAAAATATGGTAAACAAAATCGTAGAAGACGAATTCCCTAGTAATATTGAACAAAATTCCTCTATTACCGAAATAGTTGACAAATGTGAGCAAACAAATCAAGTCAAAATAGATGATGATATCAACGAAGATTTTGTCCTTAAAAAGGGTATAGACGTGATTGATGAAGAAATAATAATTTCTGCTAATAATAGCCCCTACGTTTCTGTGACAGATTTCGATAAAGTTGTGGAAAAATTATCGAGTAATACACTAGAAGAAATGAATAATCAATTTGCTACAAATACCACGCTAACGTCTTCTCCTCCAATTTCGCCAAAAATAGTATCAAAAGGTTATAATTTTAACTTCGATGAGATTGACGATCCATTTGCTACTAAAACTAAGATTCGTATGTCTCCAACATCTGATACACCTAGTCAATCTCTTGCTAACGTTACTAAGGAAATTAAAACGTTGCAAGAAGTGCCAAAAAAACTTAATAAACGAAAATCGCAATCTGCGAGAACGCGAGTGGTTCAAAAGAAAAATATGAACTCTACATTCAGTGATAAATTACCCATTCAAGAATTGACATCTGAAAAACATACAAATTCCATCGTCATTACCTCAATGTGTAATGTTTTGGATAATATTTCTACATCGCATATGAAGGACGATACATCAAAATGCAAAACCGATGACTGTGCGACCACAGTAGTGGAATATGATAAAACATACCAAAAAATAAATGATAGTACTAAATCGGTTACATTAAGTGCCGACGAAATAAGCACTTCTATTTTACAAGAAGAAATCCAGAGTAATGAAGAAGAAATTAAAAATAATGAACAAACTCTTATAACTGAAAAAAGTACATCTTCCTCAGAACAGTATTTTTCTTTGGGGACATCATCAGGTGAGAATAGTAGTATTATGAATCGATCCAAAAATGTCTTCAACTTGCCTGAAATCGATGATGTTAATTTTAATCCTTTTGCAACAAAATCTAAAATGGGTTTGTCTCCACCACCGCTTGAAATACCAACAAGCTCATCAATGTGTACAAATGATATCTCAAAATCATCTTTTGTTATGCAACAACAATCTGACGAGAATAATACTTTACATAAATACCCTGAACTTATGATTGATAAAAATATAAGAGACTATTCAGTATCGAGTACAAGTAACACAACTTGCTCTTCTAAGAGTACTAATGATATAGATACCACTGTTAGAGAAATTCTTACCGAAGATGAAGATACTGTGGAAGGCCCTTTCTTAGAGCTTGATGAGTTAAGAGATACTCAAAATGTGAGCGATGTAAATGTTGAAGCCGACATGATGAATTTTAAGAAAATACCACAACAAGACAGAGATGAAAATCTGGAAAATGGAGAACTCTTTATTGACGCTGATGCATTTGAATTTCTACTAAACCAAAATAAAAGTACTACGGTATTAGACAGTGGCAAAGAAAGTTTGTTTCTAAAGTTCGACCCACTGTTTGCCAAAAGAATATCGTCTGATGGGATTCTGGCTGCTCTTAGTAAAGTACAGAAAAGACAAAGTACTCCTAAGAAAGTTATAACCCCTACACAAATTGATTTAAATCATATTGAAAAGTCTACAGCTGGTCCATCTAACAACAAGGAAAACTGTGGTCCTATTGAAGGATTCAATGAAGATCTGTCGTCTACTGCAACTAAGCCAATGATGGTAGTCAATCCTGCTGTAAGCTCTATTATTACTCAAAAAAAATGTGCTACACCCAAATTAAATCGTCGGTCCCTAACTTTCACATCTCCAGCTATGGCTGTAATTGATAGGCTTCTTTCTTTAAGTGGCAATTCCTCACATTTGGAGAATGATGTTTCCATTCCTGGTAGAGAGCACACAGAAACTGATCTGGCTATTACACAACTTAGGGAGTTGTTAGCAGAAAAGGAAATTAATGTTCACAGTTTGAGGTGTGAAAGTAAAGAACTCAAAGATAGGCTGGCTGCATTAGAGGTTCAGGTAAAAGGTTTAGAGACAGAGAGCGCAGTAAGGCTTGCCAAAATTAATGAGTTGAATGAAAAGTTGTTGGAAAAGACAAAGACGAACAAAAGTATGGCAATAGTTGTTGAAGAATATGAAAGAACAATAGCAAGTCTAATTGCTGAAACCGAACACGACAAGAAACGTAATTTTGAAGAACGAATGAGGCTCATAAGAGAAAGAGATGAACAAACAGCGCACTTGACTAGTATGGAGGTATCATTTAGCGACCTACACAGTAAATATGAAAAAAGCAAGCAAATAATTCTCAGTTGTAAAGCTAATGAGGATATTTATAAAAAATCAATAAAGGATTTCCAAGATAATTTCTCAAAAATGCAAAACAACTACGAACTGCTCAAACAACATGCAACCTCGAAATTGAATCATGCCAATCAAGAATTAGAGAAGATGAACCGAGCTCATGAAGCAGAAGTATTAAAGATGAATGCCATGATTAAAAGAAAGGACTTACACATAAGTTCTCTAGAAGAGACTCTTGCCCAAAAAACCAAGGCCAATGAAGAGTTAACCGCGATTTGCGATGAGCTCATCAATAAAGTTGGATGAATTAATTTTAGTAGCCTAAACAAACTGTTAGTTTCTCTGTGATCTAGGTTGGTATTTCACCTCGCTTGTGCGTTTATCGTTTTGATAAGTTGCAACAAGTGTGACCTCCTATTGTGCCAAACTATAATACCAAGACTGTAATTTGTGATAGAATTTGAAAGCATTAAAACAAGCGTATGTCATTAATAGTTCATTTCATACTAAGAGTATTGTGAACTTAAATACTATTTGATTTGAATTGTTTTTACTCCAACTATGTGTTTAACCAATAATTTTTTTATGAATGAAAAAACCACTATTGAAATATTTTGTTTAAATTAACGTTGGACACAAACACCCGTTTCTGGAAATTTTACACAATATAGCTAAGAGAAGGAAGATGAAGAACTTTTATTGGACTAACCAAGTAGTATTTAATCACTTCTTGCAGATAAATCTAAATGAGCATAACATTATTCTAAAGATGACTTATTTAAGAATTGTTGTTTCGTTCTGATACACTTTTGTTTTGTTCGCAAAAGTGCGCTAAACATCAACATGATACTCTTATTATGTTTGTTTGATGGTATTTGGTAATTTAATTAATAAGTTCATAAGCTATTATATGCACATGTAGTATTATGCTGGTCATAATCATATAATGTGTTCAAATTAAAATGTGACATTAATAAATCTTCATCTTGTATTGTGCATTTTGGCTTCCTTTCTGTTACTAAACAAGTCTGAAAGACTTAAATTACCATTGCCACACAGGTTGATGAAAACACTTAAATATTTGTAATCATGTATATTGTTACAGTAAAGGACATAAGTAGTTATGTTTGTAGTGTGTTATAAATTATAAAATATTTTTGGACCTTGTATCAGATATTAGAATATAATTATAAAATATTCGATTTTAATATTTCATTGGGTATATTTAAGGGTTTTAATGACAACATTATTTTATTACGATTTATTGTTATTACATAAATTCACCACAAAAATGTATCTTGCGTTATAATTATATTATATTTTTCTAATATATTTTACAATTGCTTGTATTTTGTGAGTACATGATCAAGAATTTTATACTCTTAGAGTGACTTAAAATTTTTCAATAAGGTCTAGATTTTTCGTTAACATTGTTAAAAATTTTTTCAACAAAATAATAAGTAATAAGTTTCCAATCTTAGATAATAGATATGAGCTAAAACGTATTTTTATATATGAATATTCTACATAACATTGATAAGTGATTTATTTTGTGCATGTTTTGGTATCCAAGTTGTATTAATTTTGCCCATTCCTGATCATAATTATATCCGAACTAATATAATGGCCGTCTTTAAATTTTGTAATGATGTGAGAAGCAAGAATGACAAGCATATATTGTAGTGCTATGAAATACAGTGCATGGTTCACAGATGATTTTTCTGGGTGTATTCTATTATTAGATATCTTTTATGATTTTGAATAACTTACATGTAAAAATTTAAAACTAAATTTATTGTAATGCTTCTTACAAAAACTTTTTGCGATATCGTCTTTTATGTGTAATAAACTCTATATATCTTGAAGTCCATGTTATACCGTTTAGCGCGAGGTTTGTTAATTGATTATTTTTGTAAAATACAAAATTGACACTTATTTTAATGAATAAATTTATTGACTCTTTGAAATCATGTATATTATTTATCTTCTTATAGTTTCAGTGTTTAGTCACATTTACGCGAAAGGGACTATATTTTGCACTGTGTTATGTAGACTGTAAAAGCTATTAACAAACGTAAATGACAATAAATTTGATACATTATTATCATTATTACTCGTGTTAAGTTGCAATCTGGCCGCGAAATTATTGATGCGTGATGGACAAGAACAAATGGATACATTCACGGTATAAATATTTTATTATACGAGTTTACCCATGTTCATTGAGATAATATTGTAGAAAAAGATAACATTCCTTAGTTCCTTTTTCTTGGATGATTTCTTGGTTTGGTGAGAAATAAGAACTTCTTTAAAATTTAAAAACTTCAGTATTGCCATAGAACACACTAAATTAGGTCAATGTTTTATTTATTTTGTTTCTTTAATTTGTGGAGCGACCCGAAAACTACAATAAAATAAATTATATTTTTAAGCGTTTTTGAATATCGCTCCAATATGAATACTGTGGCGACATCAAAATCTTCAATTTTATCAAGCGAGAAGTTAAAATTAGCACGGGAACATGAATGTGTACATTGTACATAAAAATTTAATTAATAAATCTCGATAGTTTTATTATTAGTCAGATTTATAACGGCTCCCCACAATATAGGTATGCGATTCAGAAAAGGGGACAATGTAATATGATATGTAAGTAGTCCAATGTGTGCTATCAAACAGCTCGTAAATGTACCTACATCGTGCTCCGCGAGCAGTGTAATGAAGCATAAAGTTTTACAACAGCCGCGAGCGTGGGTAGGTCTTCACTAATCTAATGATGTTACCCTTGGCAGAATGAGATGTAATCTAGGTGATAATATCAACTTTTAAGTGTAAAATTATTGTTTCCTAGCAGCTCGCACCGACTTCGTTCGGGTTAAACTATTAATTATTGTACAATCAAGTGTTGATATATAGCCTATGACAATCGGAAATAAAGTACATTTTAAAACGGTTAAAGATTTTTTAAAAGGCGCCGTGGTTTTGGTGATTAGTTTCCACATAAGCACAAACTCACTAAATTCGCACTCTATAATATGCACGACGATATGAGTAATCGTTTCACGTGAACCAAACGTTTTGAAACGGTAGTAGCAAAAAGTAGGTATTTAAAATTACCTAAATGAATAAATTAAATTGAAATTGAAATACTAAAGCAAACAAAAATTTGATCAACTTCACACAGTGCAAAAGTTTAATATGTGGACCGGAATTACAGCCTACCTCTTGATTGAGGATATACATGTGGTGATTGCATGTATCTCTTCTGACTTTAAGGCTGAGGATGTTGTATGTTAGGTATAATACCTACCTGTGAAGTGCACTAAAGAATGAAAATATGGTGGTATAAAGATGGATAGTCAGTCAAGAAGCGGGTAACCGTTTCCTCAGTTTTCATTCTTTTCCCGGCAACGTGTCGTTCGCACCCCAAGTGATGTGGTCGGCGGCGGTGGCCACTTAGATTAATTACATCCGTTTTCATAATATAACTGAAAATTCATGTGAGTCTTGGTTTTCTGGAATATTTTTATGCTGTCTTGTTTGTCGACTGTTGGGAATGTAATGTTTTTAACATTGTTTGGCTCTTCTCTTACAGTAGATAAAAGTGGCAAAGGGTTAGTAGGTAACTTTCCACACGAAACATAATCAGGTTTATACCACCTATACAAGATGAGTATAGCAATCCATTTTTAAACATCGACCAACATACACCATTAAATGGCCCCACGGTCACATGTCGCGCGCAGGTGTCGTGCCAACCAGTACCAGGATTACTTTTTTCAAAAAAAGCCTATCGAAGTCTAAGATTGAGCCACATGCAACTGTCGCCTCGCTCGGACGGGAGCACCTCGGTCGCCATGACAACCAACGACAAACACTGTCAAACTTTCAACGATCCCGACGAGTGCCGTCGAGTGATGTACGACGAGAGCGTGACGGTGGTGAACGCGAGGGAAATCGACAGTCCACCCAGCTCGGACGAGGAGGCGGTCAGGGCGGCCATGGCGAAGTTCAACCCGCCGGCTCGCCACACGGCGCGGCACGACTTCGACTCGGAGAGCGAGAGCGATTCCAGTCCAGATAAATTTACTGCTGGCATTTCTGAGGAAGAGGTTTGTCTTGCTCTGTGTGTATGTTATCGACTTATATCTGTTATTAAGATACACAAGCCTCTATCACTCAACCGAGAATAATGTAGGTCATTGTTGAATAAATGCAATGCATACATAGCACATAATATTAAATTTTTTAACACTATTTAGTAACGAATGTATGATTATTATTTAACCTATTATTTGTCAACGCAATCGAAATAGTTTCCATTGTTGGTATTGTAATTCATAAGTTTGAATGGTTCTTCAACTAGCAGTCACCTGAGAGAAAGCTGAAGTCGCCAGATAAAGAGCCGGACTCTAGAGCAGCGACTAAAGAGGGCGGAGGCCGTAAGCAGCCGAGCAAGCGTTTTGATTCCTCAAATTCTGGTAATCTGTTTTATTGTTAATAGCCGACGGACGACCTGTTCAGTCGCCCATAATCATCCACCACTAGCGTTACCAAGTAGGTACCTACTTTAGTTGATACTTTAAAAATATTGATAACAAAAACAATCTGTATTGTTATTATTATTTTTTTGTCACGTCTACTTTTCCATCAATTTCGACATTTTATTACGTAGCGCATATAATAACTTTTTTGTATACATTTTTTTCGCTACTAGTATTATTTTGTAGTTTTTCTTTTTGAATTCATTTTTATATGTATAACTAGCGGCTCCGTCGGACTTCGTTTGAGTTGGACTATTGATTCCATATACATGATTATTAAAAATTACATATATCTTGAGTAGACATCATTAGGTTTACTGATATTTTATATAACCTATCATCTGCGCAATCACGTGTTCTCACTACATACCAATTTTCATTAAGATCGGACAAGCCTCTTTTGGGTTATCTTGAGACGTACAGAGAAGCTCAACAGATTTATATACTAGTATAGGTATAGATATTTTTTGTAGCTGTCCCGTACACAAAACATGATTCCAGATTGATTTTACTACTACATTGGTCAAAACTGCTCACCACCATATCACATCAGGGTCGTCACGGTCGCGATGTGGGCCAAGAAAGAAGCGGTGCACACGCTTGAAGTTATTACACAGATTTTAAAATGAGCATTGTAACTTATCTAAGAAGGTAAAGAATTATTTAACCATACACAATTACTTCCGGGAATAAACTACGCGTTACAGAGCTCTTGACCTCCAAAATATGGGCCTGGAGCCAATACCGCGTCCTTCGGTCGGCAAGGTGCCCGATGACCTCAAGAGATGGCTTGGGCGCAAAAATAGTGTCCCTTATGGGGTGTGAGAAAGATAACTTAGGAACATTCTCATTGTATAGAATCGGACAGCGGAGATGTGGGCCTGGAGAGACCGGAGCCTCTATTGGGCAGCGGACGCAAGCGAGCTGGTGGCGTGGTCATCCCGGCGGAGGGCGCCTACGACCCTAAACAGTTCCAGGACTTGCAGGTGCCACCTGAGATGGAGAATATATTCCAGTACATCATGAAGTGAGAAATAATTCAATGTTTTTATTTATGTAGCAGTTAACAAATACACGGATTGGAAAGGAAAGAAAGAGAAACACATAATTAAAGATAATTCTACAACTATTTACTATTAGTTAAATATGTCAAGAATTTAGAAGATCATTTATAAACATCTAACATGTCACAACAAAATTTCCCAGTACTGATTGGTTAGTCTTTCAAATTTATATGCTATTAAAGGTTCACGATCGATGTTAGGTTTAAGCAAACATCATCTGAAGGCCAACATCATTAATACTAAAGTTGTACCACCTCCGTAGCCCAGTTAGCAGTGACCCTGCCTGCCGAGCGAAGGGGTCCCGGGTGTTATACCCGGCCTTTCATCGTTATTCATGATGCCATATGTGTACGTCCATGCCTCCCGTTAACCATTGAATCCTTGTGCAGGGGGGTGTGAGTATGTGAACGTTACAGTTAAATGTAGGCAATAAACATGTTTTAAGTTGTTATAAAAAGGTGTAGTTAACAGTACAGAACGATTTACGTCGACCACTTGGCTCACATTACAAACAGGTCCGTACGAGTATCTAGACTCGCGATCTCTTACACAGGAACCTTACTTCAATGTCAAGGTTTTTGTGCGTTTGACCTGATGTAGATTACAATCATATGTTAATTATAAATTAATTTACGGCTTATACGAATAACTACTAATACTAATAAAATAACTGTGTTTAAGTGTTTCCGCGCTTACTTTTTTTAACCTGCACAAAAGAATTTGATGTGACATTTATTACTAACTCTTCGGCCAGCGGTCAGGTGACACATTATGTGTGTATATACAATGACGGGTCGACTCTCACAGACTGTGTAATCCACTTAAGAAATTCATTATTTGTAAATATTAATAATAATAGTGAAAGTATAAAACCAGTATTTAACAACAACGAAACAAACTTCTGTTCATTGTACACCAAAAGCATTGTATGAAAGTTTGAGATATAATGTTTTAAGTACAACAGGCAGGTATTATCACTTAATTATTGATATTTTACAGACAACCTATTATGTAGTTGGTACTTTTGCTTTCAACTACTAGTAATCGTTTATATCAAGATCATTGCCTTGTATTATAGGTCGGTAGCTACAACATATTGTTCGGTGTAGGTATACCCCTCAAAAGATCGACATCGAGCTGAAGTTGCAGCCGTTCGTTCCGGAGTACGTGCCGGCGGTGGGCGACACGGAGGCCTTCCTCAAGGTCAGCACGCCCGCGTGCGGGCCGCGCGCGCGACCCCTTGCAGACGCCGCGCTCGATTATATCGACAACTTGGGTAAGTTAAACATTAGAGCTAGAGAAGAAAACACCGCGCCCCGGCCTCCTAGTGTGTCTTGAGATTCCACATAACTTTGCTGTGCTCTATTTTACGTTAGTTTTCACCGTACCATTCTCAAGATAAAAGGGTAAAACATAATAAGATTTATACCTGTAAAAACTCATCAAGGGCATCGTAGCTACAAATTCAAATTCAAAATCATTTAATCATATAGGTATTCAGTAAATACACTTATGAACGTCATTTTTTGCTTCTACCGCCGTTTCGCAAAGGTGCTTTAACAATGAGGAGAAGAAACGGCGAAAGAAATTCCTCAGCACATCTTTTAAACAACACATGGTAATTACAAAAGTTTAAACCTATGCGGGACTGGTTTCGACACTAATTTTATCCAGGCACCCTTGTCATTAATGTACTCATCTATACTATAATATCCTTTGCCTATAAGTTGTGTTTTAATGCGACGCTTAAAAGTTCTAATGGGTAACTCCCGTAACGACTTAGGAATCTTATTGTAAACACGAACTCCAAGCCCCATAAAAGAACGGTGAACGAACAAAAGGAATGAGACTCGGCCTTCGTTGTCTTCATCTTTCTCACTCGACATCTATACTAAACGAGCCAGTTCATCGTACGATATGTCGAGAAACTAATTCGATCTAATTTCGTACTGTGCCAATTATAGGAACTGATTCGTTTCCAGGTCTGATGGTGTTGGACGAACCGTCCGCTGAGCAGAGCGACTCCGCGCTGCTACACCTGCAGCTGCGAGCGATCTCCAAGACGACCGGCGGCAAGTCCACTGTGGTACAGCCAGCATTACAAATAGATTATCAAAATAAAAATGAACGCATTAGTATAAAACCATACAGCAACACACACACAAACAATACACTTAGTTGTTTTTCATTTATTTCCAGAAATAAAAATGTTTCCAGGAGACTAGTAATGTTATAGTTTTATTTATATTAACAGTTATGGTTCGCTGGTTTTGCTTTGACCCATTAGAAGCTCAGGTGCCCGAGTCTCCTCGACGGAAGGGTTAATGATTAAACCGAGCGTCAGACGTTCTTACACTGTCTCCGGCATCGCACAACGACTGTTATCAAACGATAACAATAACAAAAGCGATAACAATAATAAAAACCACAACGACCACCAATCTAAATCCCGACCGCAGCCAGAGTTGTTTAACTCGTCGATGATCAACATAAGCCGTCTAGCGATCTAACTTCATTGTTGACTGCACCTCACTAACGGTCTATTGTAATGTACAGCTGACGAGGAAGATAGATAATGCTGAGAAGAATCCGAAGGCGATCGAGAGGTGGATCAAGGACGTCAGCGAGCTGCACATGTCCAAGCCGCCGCCGACGGTCACATACACAAGGTAGACCTATCGAATATACTAGCACATTTTATGAATCCTAAAACATTGATTCAGTGGAGCCTAGTATGAATTCACACGCTGTTTAAATTTTTCAGCTGTGTGTGTGCGTATTTGAAATTAATTAACATTATATTATAATAAGCTTAGGTGAATGAAAACCTCACGTGGAAATTTTATTTCAATTGGCCTCACTGAACTCCCAATCCCTGAAATCTCAGCTTTAGTAGGAACATAGGGTTCTTCTGCGTGTTCTATCGATACTAAATTGCTATATTAAAAAAGATTAAAACGCTACTCCTTGCTACATTGCATTAGGGACTAATATTGACGATGTCCGTAGGCCATCCGGTTGCCTGTCTGCTTCTTCATGTCTTCAAGGCTATAAAATAAATTACTTCACTGGACAGAAATAGAGCTTATAAACTTTTTGTAAGTTAATGCGCTTTACCATCTTAAGCTACGTTGCCACTTACCATTAGGTGGTAGCCAAGCATTGTGTTGTATGTAAAACAAATACTCGGGTTTGATGGTAACCACCAGGCAAACCGTACAAACTTACAACCTTGTCATTATTGTTACGTAGCAAAATGCCGGACATAGACAACCTGATGGAAGAATGGCCTGAATCCATTGAGGAAACCCTTAACGAGGTAGGGTTTCCGCCTCCTACGCTGGACTGCAGCCTCGCGGAGTATGTGGCGCTGGTGTGCGCGCTATTCGACATACCGCTGGCCAGTGGCTCCCTCAACGACATGATCCAGGCGTTACATCTGCTATTCAGCTTGTACTCCGCCGTCAAGAACTCCCAGTTGTACGCCGAGAGGCAGAAGGAGAAGGGAGGGTGAAGTTAGTGTGTACGTGAACTTGATAAGCGAAATAAAACTTTAATAAAGTTGAATTTAACATCGTTTTTTTACCTGACTCACTCTGAATCTATGAATAGCATAGACAAAAGAGTTCAGTATCATATTCTCCTGATTCTCGATAGATTTTTATTCGTTTGGTTACTTTAGTGTTTATAGATTAGAAGAATTTGGAACCGCGCCACAACGTTATTAATGACTTTGTTCAAATGTCGATAATTAAATCAAAACCATTGTAATAAACTAGTTGGTGCGTGTGCACAATCATTAATTGTCGTACGTCATGACCGATTCGGGTGGCATTCTCACAATGTAACCATTATAATGCAATCACTAGACAAAATTATTCCCATTTAAACATATGTATTACATATATTACAGATTAACCTAAACAATAGTTAGTACTACGAGTATTGCATTGCTCTATAATTACTATAGATTAAAATAGGCATATTATAGTTCTGCGAATAGAAGTTTATTATAATAGTTGTATCCAGGCTGTCAACATTTTATGTACTGTCCTCTGTTAAATATCCACATTAACTTTTATTTCCTATCCCGCGGAAACAGAACCATTTGTGGGAGTAAAAAGTATCCTAGATTATGACCCAAAGTGTAACACAACTGCAACACTGGCTGTTGTTCGTATTATTTTTTTATTTTTATTCTTATTGTAATGCATTTTGTAACACTCATGTTTCGTTGCAGTATTATGTTTTGGGGCGGTATAAACGTTTCTTCCTTTCTCATACTCTACTATTTTAGTAGATGGGTTATCTAAATCTGTTCGATGACTTTGACGCGTGGTCAGACAGACAGACAAAAATTTCAAAAAATATCCAACATATACAGATTCGACATTGCTAGTTTTATTTTTAGTTTAGTTCGAAATAGTGTTAAACCATCATGGAATTTATGATAAGGTGATTTCAGATATGTAATACAACAAATTTTGATGAATGAAGTCTCTTATCTTAGTAAACCTTAGAAAAAATATCATTATAATCAAATGACACTTCTAGCTGAACCAACCGCCTATCACAAAGGGTCACATCAGATCAGCAAATAAAAAATGCAACATCGGCGTATATCTTTATTCACAAATTTCATTACAATAATCTAGACAAAAATATACACTTTTGATCATTGCTTTAATAATACTAGCCTCATA
This sequence comes from Megathymus violae, assembly GCA_003671415.1. Lineage (NCBI taxonomy): Eukaryota > Metazoa > Arthropoda > Insecta > Lepidoptera > Hesperiidae > Megathymus > Megathymus violae. The sequence goes on along the minus strand of PDGT01000029.1, from coordinate 2,296,257 downwards.
GGAAACTGTTTGTTACATCTAAAATCAACTTGTTACATATATTTAACTCGCGGCAAGCCCCACACGGTGCAGCACTTCCACACCCATACCTCTGTCACATACATTTTAAATGTAACGTGTACTTCGACCCAGTTATATATCTAATTGGACTATATATAAACTGTATGCACGCGTTACATTTAAAATATATAAGATTAATCACGCTCATGTAACATTTAATATAAATTATAACACGTAATCATACATTCAAAGATAAAATAAAACTTACAAATCGTTATTCACTTTAGGTACACGAGAGGTCCGTAACATGTCAGTACGCTGAGTTCGCGCAGCGTGTGGTCCACATGCTGTATGCCATGTGAGAATTAGTTACGAAAATTAACAACGTCAAAACACAAACATGGCATAATAAATAGTCTATGGTGTAATATTTTATTGATATCCGGTTATCTATGCTGTAGTTAGCCTTTGGAGCTTATGTTATTACCCAATGATTATATTTGTCACCAACTCGTGTCTTCATATAAATCATTAATCATAAAATTCGAAATTTTTTACAGTGAGTGTCACCTTCTAAGAATCCAAATGATTAATGTGTCCACGCGACTGTGAGATCAAAGTGCTTGCAATATGGTTCAAATTTGGACGACGGTACGTACCACTTGCCGCACTTACAAACATGTGATTTTAAAGGAATAACAATACATAAATACGTACATTATATTTGTAAATAGCCAAAATATGTGTAAATAAGATTTCGAACATAAAATAAATTCAAATAATGTACAGTTTAGTCACGTACTGACGCCGGATAAAGCGTTTTTATTAATGCCTCTACGAACATAGCTCGATTTTTAGTGACAATATTTATGGAAAATGACTTTAGTCACAAATTTTATGACTATCATTACATACATGATGAAACATAGGTCTCACAATACGGTTGTTGTCGGAGACGGAACTAATCCAATTGTACTTTATTATTGTATTATTTATATAGCTATAATATAACATAGTACTTTAAATATAAAATTTCTATTGCTTATAATACATATTTAAATTAATGTTGAGTACAGTCGAGCATATAAATTTGTATATTATTATATATTTTAAACAAGCGTATCGTTTCGGCTTCGCTTCGCTTTCGATCCAATTTCCCGATAATATATGTAAGTGCTTTAATATACCTTTCCACAGTTACGATCCATTCGTTCAATCTGCGTGACTCCCTTCTTACAACTCAAAGGACAACAGTGTACTTCGCCTCTCAGCTCAATGCAGATTACTCATCATCTGCCTTTCCTTATTCCACTTAATCTTAGGTCGGTGCAACACGTCCTCTCATTCTGTTCTCCTTTCCCCTTTCATTACGACCCATAATTGTCCCACTGCTCACAATGACGTGAGTTAAAGCCGTCACCCTGGCTTTTCACATCTATCACAAAATTATGAAGAACTCTCACTTGTGCAAGTGTCCCCACGATGTTTTTCCATCACCAAAGCGAACGATAATATATTTGATAATGCACATAATTTGAAAAATTACTAGTGACAATTATAGGATCCTAACTAGTCTCTCTGCCCGTAACTATCAAGCCAGTGGTCTATCACTGCTGAATACACAGTTCATATCTTACCACCATAATTTTTCACACCATCCATCCATACTTATTTTAACCTCCCTTCGTCCCTCGGCCACCTCCACTCACATTTAACTTCACCGACATTGATTAATAACGAGTAAGGGTCCGTAGAATTGGGAATTTTTATATTTCCCAAAGGTAAGAGGTTAGACTAGGCTCAACGTTTACCACCCAATGATAATAATTGAGACCACCTCACTGTACCTTCCAGAGCACGGAAACGGTCATGAACCTTTACATCTAGTGCTCACCAATTTCAATCCCAACATACAAGTTACATCTGCTTGTTGTCCATTATTTACGATCGTCAGAAGGTCGCGAGCGATATCTTCAATTCTACACACATTTAACGTTATTCCTTAAGCGGCCCGCAAATCGGACATGGTTCTGATCCAACTACGCCATCTATCGGCCGTGAATCAGATACTGTTGTGTTTTAACAACAGCATACAACAACAAGACCAGATACTATCCGTTATGAATTAAGGGTTCAGGCCAAATTTTGCCAAATTAAAAAAATACATATTTATATACGTGACTGTACTGAGGTAATTTATAGGTATTTGGTACTTTGTATAATTACGTATAATTAAATTACTTTTAAATGAGGGACATGTTACAGTAATATAATCGCACTTAGATATTGTTCAGTCGTTAATTATGTTTACGGATCATACCTAAAAATAAACGGCAGCAATTCATTATAATTTGCTTCTACTTGAAAATTTGTTGGAACTACCGCCGTTTTCTAATTGCTGCACTGGCGCTTCAGTACTATGGATCAATCGTGGCGTTCCGTCCGGGGATGATTCGTTCGGGGGTGGATACGTACGATCAATAGTGCACTAGATCGCCTACAATAAATATTTAAGAAGTTAAATTGACTAAAGTGCAAATTGTTAACATTATTAGGCCTCGTTACAAGCTTAAATTTACTTATATTAATAATGTTTCCGTCGTCAACTGTTCTAAAATATAAAAAGTGTAAAAACCGTCTACGCTCATGTAAATTTAATCACCAAAAATTCCACACTACGTGTCAATGACCTACAAAAACATTAAACCCTATTCGGCTGACGTTCGACGAGATATACATCCAAAAAATACAAAAATACACCTCAACATGTGCCCGTACAACTACCACCTATGTTTCATCATGCGTTCCTTAACACTTTACACTAAAAATATTTAGTTAATTAACAACGAATCATTTATTATTTACATTATTTTTATACACAACGTAATTCACAAGCTTTTTTCATATATCACAGTTCCATACTTTGCATCCACACTAAATGAAATTCTGAAACAGTAAACACATTTACAAAAAAATACTCTGATTGCTCTCACGTCACACTACAACCTTTTGCCGTAACGACCGCGATGTCTAACAAGAGATTTAAACATATAGAATGAACAGAGATAAATATTTATATAAAAACTTATTGCTCAATTTTAGGTTTTTTTTCATATTCAAGAATTAAATTCATATTGACTTGTCTTTTAACTTTAGGATGAAAGTGTAAATAATCAGAAGTTACATGCCGTTCAAGCATTTTTATATCATATGCGTAGTAGTCATACATGCATACTTGGTGTGAATAGATCACATCTTGAAAAATTAGTTCAGAACTAAAGAATGAATAGCTCGGGAACAATTTACTTGATTTTATTAGTTTATTGTCATCGAATCAGATGGAGATGGATTAATGCGAACAGCAATCTACCGTCAAAATTTTCAATGCTGCAGTTTCTTTGCCTGAAATTAATATCGACATGATGTATAACTCTGAGCAATATTTTTTGTTCTACTACCCTCAAATATAGTAAATCTTATGTTTAAAGATTAGTTTTATGACGAATTTATAATGTTTAAAGCTGGAAGGTTTCATGGAACACCCGACGGTAAGTGGTTGCGCCGACGTATTGCGCCGAAGATATTTTTGTGTCCTATTCTTAACTGCTCCACGATCGAGGGTCATTATGAGTATCCTAAACATTATTAACTTTATCAATAATTAATAAAATGGATTGCATAAAGTACCAAAATTATTTTTTCGAGATAAAATATAACTTTCTGTCCTTACTTCTATTGACATATCTGAACATACCTGAACAAGACGACAGTATCGGTACGACGGAAGCTTACACAGGAATAGTTTCAACGCACAATTACAAATGGCATCACTTTTGTTTGTTCCAACACAATCACTGCACTATCACCCGAGTTCTATTTTCAGTATCGTTCACTGGCCGGGTCGGTGGACCTCTCGACCGCCGCACACCGCGTCTGCTTCTCATCGGCGGGAGACGTTCGTGGCTATTGAACTTCATAATATAGTCCGGAACACAAGAATTGAACTTTTTATCATTTTTACTCATAAAATCGAGAATTTATATTTTTTTATATTAATTTTTTTAACCAGAAACATGGCGGTTCGATTCAGGTGTTGCGGAGTATATAATAGACTGGATAGACTGTATAATATATTGACTGAAAATTTTACATGATTTTACGCGCCACCGAGCGAGATCTTCAAGGAAACTAAATTTCTGTTTACTCTTTAAGCTTAACATCTCTGTCGCAAATTCGATGTTCATCTCGGCTCGCACGCTTACAGAACGCTGCACGGAGGTCGAAAATCAGGTATGCCCGGAAAACATAATTATTATAGCCTATCCAGTCTGTTTATATTATAGAGATCGGTGTACATGGCCCTGCTGGGCGAGGCATCCCGGGCCCGCGGCCTGGTCTCGGCCACCTCCAGCATCAGTAACAGCAGGAGCGTGATCACCGTCAATAGATACAAGGCAAGCACGCCCCTGCCCTCCCTGCAATGAAAAAATACGGATCGACTGCACTCATGGCCCAATGGCTTGTGACATTAGTAATTAACGGAGATCGATCACTTACAAGAACCAAGTAATACTGTTCAATAACTATAATTGGTTAGCCAGCTGTCAAACTACACTCTGACAGTTTTGAAATACCAAATAATTTAAAACGTTATATTATTTGACATTTGAGTGTTCCCAATAGAAATGCAGAGTGGGATGACCACCCCCCTCAAAAATCCCTTTATAACGATCATGATTTTGTCCTCGCGGGATTTAATGAAGCCACAAAGTAATTATTGGTAATAGGTATTAATTTAAGGTGAACTCCATGCTGCGGCCTCGTCTATTTATCATGGACACTAAGAGACATTCTGTGGACGCTATGTATTGTCGCAAGAATGAATATCTGTATTACTTTCAAAACTGCTACCCGTGTAGAGTTAGCCAGTGGGATACTGAAAGTAAAAGTTTCACTCAAAGCTACCTTTAACATCCACGTTGACACCCTAAAACACGCAAACAGTAAACTGCATTTTTTGACGTGATAACATCGATGAACGCCGGTTGCACGCACGGAAAAACATGACTCATTGTCACGTTCCGCCTGAGCCAAGCGTGCAAGCGAGAGCGCGGAACAAGCGATAGAGAGGCACGATCGGCCTAAGCGTTCGGCTTGTGACCCATCTATCTCTCTTCCACGCCATCGGCCGATGCGTCTTAAATATCACACATGTATATAAGTTGTAAATAAATTGTTAATAGCACATTGTTACTTGTAATTGAACTGTATAATTTAATTAAAAAAATATTTGAATTAACGAGGGCAAATAAATGTTAATTTATCGAAAAAATTGTAATTTTCAATGAACTCCTTCTTTGCATTATACAGAATAATGATAATTCAGTGATAATAATTTAATTCAATTCATAAAAGTATGCAATTTTTCGTCCGTAAACCGACCTTACAGACAACCAACTTTTTAACTTTCACAAAAGTAGTGAACTGTGAATTCCACATGTCCTCATACATCTATCGTGTAACTCGAGGTCCTCTGTGGCTAATCTCAAACACTACGGTCGTATGACCGAATGTAACTATATCTATCGTTTGAAGTCGCAGCCGCGTCCCTAATCCTGAGCGATGAAATGGAAAGTCTTAAAATAGTGTTGTCAACTAGTTTTTCATGTTACCTTCGTGCTAGATATGTGCGCATATGACGTCCGCCAAGCCCTCTTATGCCCAAGCTGGGCGATTACGAAAGCATTAGATTAGTTCATTCGATCTCTCAATGTAGGTTATCGAGCGAACTACGTTTTGCTTCGTGTTATGATCGGGCTCGTAGAGAACTTTATGTATCGCATAATGTCCAGCAAATCGTTCTCGGGACAAATGCCGGTCGGCGGCGGAGTCGGTGCTAACGGTGAGGACAATGTGACATACCTGTATCAGTGGTAGTGGAACAGGTCAAGGATGCGCCAGTTCCACTGCTGGCTCTTCAGCTCCGTGAGCGACTCGTCGTCGTTCCGTATGCAGAAGTAGCTTTTAATCACGCTGCGGCAAATAGGACACTTGTCCAATTTCGCTGGAATATCGACAGATCTTTATTTTAATTACCATGTTGGAGTCGATCGGGTGGTCTTGTGCTGGCGGCGTGTTGGTGGTGTGTAGAAAAGGAGCAACGTAATCGAAACAGATGACACTTAATATAAGTTTATTACACGTGTACACGGTTTGGTTGCGTAAGATTCACTGTCTTTAATTACGATACAAACATATTAAAATATTATAATGCATAAAACATTATGGTACATACGGCACAGTCTATTAATTCGAAAGCTGGTCTTCTGCACTGGAGACTCGAGTTCGAATCCTGTACACGTCTAACTTTTTTAACATGCAAATGAAATATCATCCGCTTCGATTAAGGAGAACAACGTGAGGAAATCAAGATGTGTTAAGTCTACCAATCCGCACTTGGCCAGCGAGACTATGGCATAAACACCTGTCATTGTGGAAAGAGGCCCGGGGCCGACAGTGGGACAATTATGGATAGCAACGATGGAGAGTCACTGCGATAGGTCTTAGCTGCCCTGACTGCCCAGTATCGAGTCTGGGGTTCAATAAATATACAGTTACGTAATATCAATGCGGACTGTAGGTTATTGGGTGTCGTAAATGGGCGAGTTTGAATTTGTTTTTGTTAGTAACTTGGTCAACTTGGCAAAGTTCAGAGGTCAGAAAGCCAAGCGAGCACTGTACTGTCCTCAAATAAAAACATGGAGCAAGAAACTACAAAATCGGAAGTAGCTCAAGGGCAAAAAAACTATTGTAATGTAATACGAAATTGACAGGAATAATATCAAAAGGTTGTGGAATAAATAAAAATAAATAAATAACTAAACGTTTACACACTCACACCTCACTAGGACTCCGTGGTGCGGGCGGCACGGGCACACACAAATATGACATTACAGACAGACACCCATGACCCGAGAACAAACATTTATCTATCACTTAAACGTCTGCCCCGGCCGAGAATAGAACTCGGGACCCCTCGCTCGGTCACTGCCAACTGGGCTATGGGGGGTGTACTATTAACTATATGGCTTGACACGCTGTAATTGTGTATGTCTGTTCTATTCAAATTAAAATCCATTTGCTGATACTGGTATCAAAAACACATGTATTGTTTTTCGCCTCTGCAATCTACTTGCTGCAAGGAATTCCCGGTAGCGGCGTAAGTTCGTGGGTGTTTATTATTATTGTTTAAAAATTTGGGACACGCATCGTATTTGGTTACCTCTTCATATCGCCTTCAAAACGTTCAGCTTCCTTTTACGGGGCATGGAGTACGTTTTACAATAAGGTTCCAAAGTCGATACGTGCGTTACCTATTGAAACTTTTAAGCGATGCGTTAAAGCGCAGCTTATAGGTAAAGGATATTATGGTATAGATGGATATATAAATGACAATAACGCCTGGAAACAAAAGTCCCGCAAATGATTCCACGCAGATTAAAACTTTGTTTTTTTCATATATTTTGAAAGATGTGCTGTGAGGTTTCTTTCGCCGTTTCTTTTCCTCAATGGTAAAGCATTTTCGAACCGTAGTAGGATTATAATTAACGGCAGCATATACAAAATATATAAAGTTTTCAAATTTGAATGTATGTAATTGTATTGTGTAGAATAACTTTAAATTAATCTTTATATTTTCAAAGCCTGAGTGTATCATAACTTTATTTATGACTTTGTTTTATGTGAACCTATATCAACTATTTGTTACGTATTATATTATATATACTAATATTATAAAGAGTGTGAATTTTGTGAGTATGTGTATATGCGGAAGGTAATGTCCGGAACCGCGCATAATTGTTCAGCCCGAACGAAAGCGGTCCGCTAGTTCATTATAAAGTCATTGCGTTATAAATGTATTTGAATTAAATACAAATAAATTATTAAAATTCACATAACTTGACTCGTGGTTGCTCTCAATACGCAAATTTATTCAGTGAGGTTAAGGTTATTTTGAAATACACACAATACATACATACATATGTATATACATTGGCACAATGCCTTAACGTCCGTACCCAAGGAGTGGCTGTCGTCCGATATATATATATATATATATATATATATATATTGTTATATTATTATATATATATAACAAAAATAATCCAACCGTTATTTACATATCAATCAAAGGACGCTCGACCATTGCAGCGGGCGCGGCATTTAAACATCGCAATTAATTCAAACAATGCGTTGTGTAACTAAGCAACATTTACTTATAAAGTATCTCGGGCTGCTCCAGCAGACGCTTTTCTGATACATATTAAGCTATTTTTAAATAATAAAATGCTTTTGAAATGCATAAGTTATGTTGTTAGTAACTCGACAGTAGCGCCACCTATGGGTGCACACCGCAGATATGAACGATCGTCTCGATGACGTTAACTAACAAATCTGCACTGATATTATAATGAGAGAGTGCACATTTTTTGAGTCTGTGTGTATTCGAAAGGTAATCCGATTTAACCATGGCACCTATATGAAAAATTCTTTTACCAGTTGAAAGGTACATTATTTCGGAAGCGTGGGATATATCGTGAATATAATTAATGGTTCAATCCGAGCGAAATCGGAGCGAAGCGCTTGTTGTATATGAAGTCAATAAAATTACTTATTGTAATATAATAATAAGCGTTTATTGATGCGTAATCTGTAGTGAACAGACGAATCCTGTACAACATACCAACTGAAACTTAACGTTCGACCATTTTCTTATTAATAATATAAGGATTATTGTCGAGCTTATTTGATCATTTAACGATCATTATTAAGCACTTACATTAATATAATATAGAATATGGAATACATTTTTACAAAATTAAAAATTGCATTGTAAGATATCGCCAGATCGCATCAATCGGTCTCTTCATCCATCTTTGTCATCAACAAAACAAAACACTACCGCAAAAATTCCCTCTTAAAGCGATGTGACATAAAAAAATTGCACGTGAATTCCAATTGCGTCAATACCCTTTTACGTTCTACCAAGTACCCGTTTCCAGTTGCTTTACTTAAATCCAACGGTACTTCCGTTCTGTGTGTGGGTAGATGTCGTACAGGTCTTGATAGCATCTTATAATCAGGCCAAGAAGTGCATTTACGTTCTCCTCGAACAACACATCAGTGACGAGCCTGGTCGGCACCGATGTCAATAATCATAATCAAATCAATGTAAATAATCATAGGTACATACGATCACATTATATAATTCGCCCACTGCTCGGCTCGGGGTGTCCTCTCACAATCCACGCTGACTAAGTACGAGTTGGCAGGTGTTCCTTCAAATTACATACAACATAAATAAACGAATTAAATTATTTATTTATATCGCTACTCACGCAAGCAGCGCGCACACAGACACGCATGGCGGCATGGCAGTAGCGCGCGCGACAACGGCGCCGCGGCGCACACGCAACACAGCGCCTCCCCCGCGCCCCCGCATGCGCCGCCCGCATCCGCACCCTCCGCCGATATATACAGCTGCTGTAATTATATTTAACATATTTCAATAAATCATAAATCACCCTACGTAAACTGTCTTTACTCTTATATTCCGGAAGATCATGAGGTTGCGCAGTATCAAATCAAAAATACTGATACTCATGATAAAACTGACGCTTCTCCAATAGGTCTTCTGAAGTGGAAGCCCTTCAGTTTATCTGTTCAGCCTTTGAAAGTTGGATTTTGAGCCAGCTTGATTGCCGTTCTTCACGTCGGTCTTAACCTTTTTGAATAGTAGACCATTATAAGTCATCCACGCCTTGGACGAATCTTGCCCAATAGTCAAAGGTCAGTCGAATAATGTCGTCAATCCAATAATATAAGGAAGCTAATTCTGTGAGCTGTCGTAAATTTTTTGTATTTAATCAACTTCAGTACTCATATCCAGCTGTACAGAAACAACAGTTCCTAAGATTACCCTGAATATCCACTAACGAAGAACCAACAATTAACAGGTGCGACGGACCAATTACAAACCTGTTGAGATAGTCAAACAAACATCTGGCTGCGAATAACCGACAAATATCAATAACATCCGGTCACAAAGGACCAATAGCATCCGGCTGAAAGAGCCGAGGCCTCATGAATCTGATTCTAACCACGACATCACTGCACGGCACGCAAACGATTCGTTTCAAACATTGCGATTACTATGTGGTGCGCGTGCTGGCATTCATCGAATCTGACTTTGTCATGCGCGCTGCATGCAAATCGCCCGCTTATGTCATTAAGATAGGCGAGCTAGTATTTTGCAATGGTTTAGGGTCAATATTATGTAACAAATAATCGTAAAAAAAAACAGAACACGTTCAGTTCGTACATGCTTATTTTATTAATTAGCACATATAAAAATGGATGATCTGTATGTGACCTAGAATTCAAAATTCGTTTAAGTAAAAATTAAAGAAGACCCGTACCGATTAGATTCTATCTGCTTAGATCTTAAAATGTTCGCCATTTAGATAGTATACATAAGACAAACAGTAGAGACGGGATAAAAAAAGTGAATCGAAAACAAAATAAGGACGAATAATTAAGTATTGTTTGTACAAGTGTTTCTATGGAAAAACCTGCATAATTCTCTACAACAACACATGGTAAATGTTACTTCGTTTAAAAACAAAATCTTTACTTCTGTTATACACGTTTTCATTTAATGATTCCATCGTTTATTTAATTACGTTAAAACATGCCGGTGAAGTGACGATGATCACACCGTATCGGTAATGAATTTTCGATCGCGATCATTGTTGCAATAAAAACAATTTTATTTATTTCAAAACAGTCAATTTGGTAAAGTAATGAAACTTTACAATATTCTTTTATTCTATACTCCTGTTACAATCGAACTTGTTATCTAACGGATCTAGTCCTCTAGTGTCCTCTAATCTAATGTCTTATATTGTACTCTAGTGATAATATCTAGCAGCCGCGATTGTATGCGGCTGTAATAAATTGAAGCAATGTTCAACTGAAGTGAAATTATGTAAGATATCGAAAATTTCACATTTTAAAACACACAATACATTTTGCGATCTGTAGGTAACTTGAAATACTAGTAATTACAGTAATAAATAACACCAATTTTCTATTCACAAAGATGTGAACATTGAATGCTAGAATGAGTTTTTTTACCATGACATTTTTACCGGTTAATGTACAGTAATTGCGTATAGTAATTGTAATAATAATATGTTTCACTAATACATAATGTACCACCTTGACCGTCCTGTGATCAGTTCTGTATGTGTATGCATCATGTGGCAGGTTACCTTCAAACAGGAGAGATGCCCGTTGGCTTGTTTGAGGTACTGCGCTATAACGCCGCTGGGGAGCTGGCATTGATCGTCTTTTATGTGAACCACGCTAATAAGGGCAACCTGGAACAATGTTAACATTGTCTTCACTTAAGAGAAAAAAAAAAGGATGCAGTACTGGGCAAAATGAGATAGATAACAGAAGCATTGCATAATAAAGGAGATGACAAGTGAGTATTACAACACATCTTTTTTGTTATCAAACTCAAGGATTCGGATATAACCCGTATTACTTACTGACTCTGAACATTGGGAGTATGTTGCACTCACCGTGTCGTCCGGCCTGAGGTCGGCGATGTCCTTGGGGTCACGCGCGAGAATAACAACAAGAGGGTAGCACGCGCGGGGGGGAGGTCCCAGTCGCATCGTCAATGAGTCACCGTCTGTTGACAGCTTAGTTATGTGCTCCTCGTGGGGATCACTCCTATAAACATTAGGTACGTTCATTTGAATGATGAATTTAAATAAATCTTAAGCTTTGGCGTAGGGTTTTTAGTTCATGGTATAACACATGTTAAAGCAATGTCCTTTTCGCGTCAGGTCGATCGTTAAGAGCTTTGTCCATTGTAAAGGCAAGCGGATTTTCCCCTGCGTCGTGCACGGAATGCACACCTAAATGATCAGCGAAGGGAGCAATGACAGATATCTATTATTGGGGATAGCTGGAATCATTAAAAATCTCCAATCAAATTAATTCCGGAGGTGCTGTCTCAATGGTAAGATTCTGTAAATGCCAGCTATCATCCTGCCAAAATCAACTGCAAAATGTTTCAAAGCCTTTTAACCATCGTTGCTGTTGACGAATCTGATATAACAGATGTCAATAGCTCAAAAATACTTCACATCAGGTGACCCTCCTGCTTATATTATTTACACAAAATGAGTTAAGGCTTCACTACAATTCCACCTGATGGTAAATGGCTCATAGGAGCCTATTCACTATCCTCTTGAAGACTCCCACAACGTAAGTAGGCGGGAACACCAACACATGCAAGTTTTTCCAGTCCTGGAAATATGCAAAGGACTGCAATAAGTTGCTTATCTGCCGGTTACTAACATAAAAAATAACAATTGCAAGATTGTTCTATATAACGCCGATCCAACCATTTTATCAACACTAACCGAAGTAGCTTAAAAAATTAACAGAAAATTAATCAAAGTAAATTTGTACCATGACATGTCGTAATAGTTAGCACACAATAAATGTACTACTACACTACAGCATTACAGAATGCGTTGTAACCTCAAGTTCATAATGAGATTAAAAATAATTATTGTTCGCAAGCCAAGCCCGGAATAGACATCCTCCGAACAAAGACATCCATGTTTTACATAAACATGATATGCACACCACCATAATGTTATTAATATTTTAATGATTACGTCTTTGTCAAATGTTAATTACGGATTTGCCCGTTGCCCAAACAATGTCCTATGGAGTTTATTCGTTCATCAATAATATAATTTCTAAGTATACGAGCAATAGTCTAGCCTAGCTGTTCAAGAGTTTCGACATCGGAATCAGAAGTCTCAGATAAGAAGTTGGGACCTAGATGTGCTGAGTGTTTGAATCCAAACTAATTATTTTACAATGTCCTCAAGTTTTATAGTTATGAGGTTATATGGCAGTAATTCGTAATAGTAGGTACTCCAGTTAAACAATCCAGAAGAACTGACATCATTTATATACATATAACCATCAAGAGAATCAATCCTACCGTTTCGGTCGGAAACAATTCAAATAGACGCAAATTAATTTCTTTTTTAAGGATTTTTATACAAATAGTGATTTTGTTTTATTTTACGGAGATTATCGCGTTCATCATTTAATCGATCATGCACTTTTTTAACGCAAGGTGCATTGCATAGTAGGCTGTGTTTGTTATAGAGGCTGTGCGATCTTGGACCGATGCTTCCCCTACAATACGCAATAAGAAGCATGATGACGGTAGGTATAAATAGCTTATAGAGCACTTACTAGTGGCTCGAGCTGGTGTCAATGTCAAATGATCTACCGACTTGAGGAAATTCAATCGCGATCGCGATTTGGTAACGGCTGATGGCAAAATTTCTTGAATGTTTCCTTGATTCTGACGCTAAAAAATTCCCACATTTTGACCACCAATTCCTCCACTTATCCACGAGATTACGAAAAGAGACCCGTACTGGTGAAAACAACAACGGAATGAAACCACAATGTGATCATAACCATATTTTACACTGTCAATAATATTTGTCAATGTACGACGAAGGCTCACGTTCATCTGTGCAAATAACAATAACAGCGACCGTAAATTCAGCGACGTTATGGACCTCCGTAACCGTAACTATCGGATATCCGAAACAAAAATATATCCAAAATCGTAACCGTATCCGATGAAAAAGTTTCGAATGACTTCGAATACGGGCAGATTCTAAATGAAACACGTTATGACAAGTTTTCGCTGGCCGAGCTGATGCACTAGGCTCTCATTTTCAGACATTTTTTAGTATTTATATTTAAGGCAATTGTTTTTATTGTGATTATAATACTAAATAATACCTGAAAAAAAACTGAAAGTTTTACCTTTAAATACATTTTTTTTCTAAGTTCTAAATTAACTCATATTAATAGTAACTGAAATAATCCAAACAATCGGTTAATCCGAAATTATATCACAATCGTATCCATATCCAAATCCGAAATTTCGTATCCATACATCCCTAATCGTAATTGTACCTACCGATGTCATAATCCTGCGTCGCCACACCGCGTCACCGCTACAGGACGAGAATTACATGAAATAATGCGGTTTCCTTCTTGTATTCGATTATCCCTGTATCCGGAGCGGTATTGGAACGTAGTTAAAAAGGTAGTTTAAAAAAAATCAATGTCGACGCGTTTACTTTTTTCTCCTAATTATCTCATCTATCAATATTATAAAGAAGGCACTTATTATTTCTGTTTTTCCCAATCGTCTTTGTTATTATTTAACTTCCAAGAATTTCACCCGATTACTTTGAAAAACGAAACGGTTATAGATTAACTAGCGTCTCTGTTCGTAGGTCATACTCGATTTTCTTCTGTAGGACCGAAAAGTTTAAAAATTGATATACAATAAATAATACCTTTTCCGCATTCACGGGCGCGTATGTACCTCAATAAGTAAACTAATTCTGATTTGCGGAGTTAAATGTAATAGACACTTCCACAATTTACTTGTAAACCAGAACTAAGACAATAAAAATGAGTAAAGGAAGAACATACTTATGCACAAGATCCCTTATTTATATGTACCGATCATATCCAGAAAACTGTATAGTATAGGAAATGGAAATACTATAATGGTATAGGATTGAACAGAAAAAGTAACAGTTTTTATACAAAATAAGTAAGAGGTAATTGATTTGTATATGAAAAATCCATAATTAGTGACACACTTTTAATAGGAATTCCTTAAGTTGTTTTATTGAAATTGTCAACAATTTAACGTGACGTGACGAATTTTAGGGAGTAGTAATAATAGGGAAGGCATGTTGGTGTTAACTTTGAGGATTATTCTGACATTGTGCGAGGAAACCGGACCTAGCAGTGGAATAGTTATGGAGGTAATGATGAATGAATGGCAAAATTGCGTGTTTGAAGTGAAAAAACCAATAGCGTAAGGTCTTACATAAACATTGCAGGAACCACGCTTGATTCTTCTTTTGCAGGAAGTGTTAAATACTCCTGCTTACAAATCTTTAGGTAAGAAAGATCGCCGGAGCGTATCAATCGATACGCCTTAGAACCAGTGACCGTTACAGGGAAACCGTAAACGTTGTTACAACCGGCACGGTTCATGGTAAGATTACGACCGTTGTCCTCAAGGATCGTAGATGGCTTTACTCTATAATACATTATTCGAAATAAAATATTTTATTTAGAAGATAAAAAAATTGCCTTAAGAACAATTGTTGGCCCTATATACCCAAAAGGTTCATCGTGAATCATTCTACCAGTAAAAAGCGCATGAATATAAATCGTATAGTTTTTTGCGATTATCGCCTTCAAACTAGTGGACACACAGAGACAGGCTACGTAATGATTGTTCACAAAATGGAGACGGTCGCAATGAGTCCAAACTACGTAGGTAAATTTTTACAATTCAAAATGTAATAATAAACAGAACTGTAAAATAAATACGAAATAGTATAAGAAGAGATCATGACAATAAAACCGTAATAAGTAAATAGAAAGTAATTAGTGAGTATTTAGTTAAAAAAAACAAGCAGCTCCTGTATGTAGCGTTTGATGATGATAAACTGCGCTATGATGAGCAACACAATGTAATATGTTAGTTCCTTATTAAACCGTAACCATGCAGTTCAACTAACATCGAGTTTGAAACAAGGATTGAAGCAAGGAGACTGAAGTACGACAAAAAGTAAACATTTTCTAGAACATGTGTCAAGCAGACGAGAGAATACGACTTCTGTTAGTGAGCTGTTATCGCCTACGCGTTAACGGTCGAGAAGAAAGCGGGGCATCCACCTATCACAGGTTTTCCGACACTGGTCACTATGACGTATTTACATCTGTAATAAAATCAAAATTTTTTGGGATGAAGTTAGTTAAAGGCGTTTTATACGTTACATTTTTTTGTTTATTAAAAGTAAATGCTGGTATGTGAAATAAAACTAACATGAAATTCGTGCGATTCCACACGAACCCATTTGTAAGGACCCCGACACCCTGCGAACTGAAACATACATTTTTTAAAGAAACCTTGGATCATGAAGAAAATGAATAGGAGCGGTATCAACAATTAATATAAGTGTGTCTAGAAAGACTACATTAAGAAAAAAATATGCTTAATCCCGAAAAGCCATTAGGAAGAAATAAATGAAAAAAAAAAGATTTGATCGAGTTGCAAACAAAACATTGCACATCGTAATGACAAAAGTTAAGACGACCACCTTTGTTAACATCGGTTCTCAGTCTTGATCTTCATACGTTAATAAACATAAGCATGCAAGCACGACTATTTGCTGCAGCGTAATCGATACTTTGATTCGGCAAAGTTACCGGGGAAACTTATCATCAGCTGTTACCTCTTGCCCGACTTTATAGAATAATAACCTAGGTTCGGCCGTTGCTTCCACTATTCACTAGCGCTAGACCATAACTTAGTATTCTATTAAACTATTGCGGCGAGCCCCGTGGCTATGTACCGTTGCCAAAACGAAAGAGAAAAGACGCCAAAAGATATTATGACGGGACTTGTGTTACTGGAATTTTGTAAAAGGTCTGAATCCGCGAGGTGTATGTGATGTTTATATACTCGGGGTATTTGGGCGCGAAGAAACTCGTTTTTATCGCCTGAAAACGCCATTCAACGTTAGGCCTCTTTAGACCTAATGCTAATTGCAACAGCAGAAAGTTCATTGACAATGACTCGTGATCAAGAATCCGTTGTTATCCTTATAATTTCTCTCAATGTCGAGGAACTCAACTCGCGCAGAGGAAAACCTCCGCCTGTGAACCGCACATAGCTTAACGTCACATAAGCTGGTGTATACGCGGACGGCGAAACTCGACTGATTGACCTGAATTAAGATCATGCAGGAAGGAATATGCTTGTATGCTCGTAACGTTTCCTTTAACGCACACTCATACCCCCACTCTAGAATTTCCAGCCTTATGAAAGAAATTAATATACAAGACGATAAAATCATAGTCAGATAATAATACGGTAAAATCATCAGAATGCAAAACCCGAGAGCACACATTCACTGGTCAGATAAACTTTTGCTCCAGTTAGGAATCGGATCAGATTCTTTGCTCGATAAGATCACCACCAACATAGACACGTTTTTAGTCGTATTGGGGCGGCTTAGAATACTCACCCCAATCCCATGCTGGTAGAACAGGGTGTCGTAAGAGGCGACAGACCTAATTGGTGGGAGGGCTTCACGTATGGATTATATTATCAGTATTATTATTAAGTCATTAATATTATTACTAGTATTATTATCTTTCCGTGAAGCCTGCCTGGCTAGCTACTACCCTCCTGCTTGAGTTAGCCGTCAAACGACTCGTCGTGTTCCAGCTGGGGGCTTAAGAGCCAGTTCTATCTTCCTTCTTCTCATTTCTTGGCTGACTACGCATCAGTGATACCAATGGTTTTGTTGATGTCCATGGGCGACGGTGACCACTTACCATCAGGTGGCTCGTCTGCTCGATTGTCGGCTATTAACATAAAAAAAAGACACAGGATAACATAACTTAACCGCGCTATTAATTGAGACTATAATGCGAAGTATGCAAGTAATGAGAGTATAATACGAAACCCAGTGATCTATTCAAATAGTCAGTATTGCACCGTGTTGATATAAATACAGCGGAACAATACGCTGTGTGACTCAAGTCAATGTCAAGTGTGTCGGGTGTAACGGCCTGGGTAAGCCGTGTGGTAGCTGATAAGCAACATATATGTACGTTGTTTAGTAGGATTGCTAACGCTCCTAGATGGAAGATATTTATGTAATGCAACTAGCAAACATACATTATGTGTACGTCTAGTTATGTTTAACACACTTCACAAGAGGTTCAAAGACCCGATCCATAAATTTTTTGTAATGTAAATTATGGACATTTTTTTTTATTGACATATGTAATTGTAGCATTAAATTTTTTGACATTTTTTATTTTATTGGAACTATTATTATTGACATAGATTTGTAATTATTTATAATGATATCTCTACACTAACGAATTGGGAGACTGTAATGTTAGATGTAAGACGTGTATAAATAAATAAATAAATGTTGCGTTATGATGTTTTCAAAAGAAAATGCAAATGTTTCTTCAAATTTTTCGTAACAATAATTAGATGATTATTTTTTGATGTCGGTTAGATTAATCTAAATCTGTTGGTAAACACTACAATGAGTTGATAGATTAATTCCTAATTTAATATGTGGAGGTTTCGCATTCGTATGTGGAGGAAGGAATCCTCAGCCTGCGGAGAATGCTCGTTATTATCGCGCAGACGCGAGACGCCTTCATTATTCATCACGCCAACATTTCTCTTTCGTGCTTTCGCTGCTCTTTTATGAATGTTATGAGATTCGCCTCCTTTAAACCATTTAATAGGTGCTTCTGTAACAGGTACGACATGAATATCAGCAGCAAGAAAGCATTCTAATATTGATCAGTTTAAAAATGTTTCTAGATTAATTTAAACAAACAATTCCACCTTCTCAGACTGCGCTAAATGATGTTAACGATATCAATCCGCCAAATAGGTTTGATAGCGTTCTTTAGGGACATTAATATAAAAGATTCACTGTACGTCTCCAACGGTCTCGCACACGGGATAATTAAGCGGGTCGGATGCCTGTCGACGATTTAAATTTGTTTAAATGAATATTTCCTACGCAGATGCACCGGCATCACGAGCGAACGAGCCGTTGCCCCCTCATCAACATAGTTACAACCCATAATTGTTTCACTGCTGAGATCGGGTCCCCGCTCACGATGACTTAATGCCATAGTCAGCCACGCTGGCGAAGCGTGGATCGGTAAATTCTAATTGGACAACATAATGAAAAACTCTCTGGTACGCAAGTTATCTCGCCGATGCTTTTCTTCGACGAAACAACAGATGATTCATGTGCATCATGGAAAATTAGAATAGCGTGCAAGATTCGAACACGAGTTCTAAGTGCGGGAGACCGAATTTCAAACAGCTAGGCTTGTGTTTCTTTTTTTTTTTCCTCCTGCCCTTATCCCAATTTTATTTGGGGTCGGCGCAGCATGTATTTTTCTTCCATACTTCTCTATCAGCCGTCATCTCACTAGTAACTTCCATTCTAGCCATATCATCCTTCACACAAGCCTGTGTTTCTGTTTTTTTCAAAATATAATTATTCTTTTCTCTTGTGTTTATATATCAACGTGAGTATACCAACCGGTATTAACAATAACACTGGATGTTAAGAAACAATGGATCGATGTTTACACACAACCTGGGCCCCTGGCACCGGCGCATTGTTAACCATTATTAGCTTTCGTGATTAAAAATAACAACCTATGATATCGATATGTTTTCTTTGTACTCTTTATTATATAAATACGTTATTATTAAAACCAGCTTATATCGCGGGTAGTTATTTCTATGATGTATAACCCCGCACCACGATTCTCCAATTCGCGGCTGTCTGTCGACTTACATAGACAGACGGGAGAACACACAAATGTCTTCCCCGGCCGACAATCGAATCAAGGATCCACCGATCAGCAGGCAAGTTTAGTATCAATTGGGCTTCAAGTATAAATTTCCCAGCTAAATTATTATATTACCAACTCCTGCTTGTTTCCTTGTGTCGGATATAAGGAGTGTAAGCGACATCCTCTATATTTTAGTCCAAACCAACTTTATCCGCTTTTGGTGCACGTTACTGACTAACGGATTATGATGAGATATTAATCAAAAAGAGCTTCCATCGAAGCTGGCAAATAACAGCTAAACTAATTCTAAACTGTAAACTGAATAACTATTAAAAAAAAGTATTGAATGTTATTAAGTATATGTAATGTTTCAGGTGCATTTTTACAGAATCAAATATATCTAGAAATATATATATATATATGTTATAAGGTAGTTTAACAGAACAATACCAGCGTGGCAATAAAGGTTAGTGTAAACTGATATCCCCGTTCAAACAGCAGGGGGCGCTGGTAGTCAAATAGTTACCGTTGTGGATTCCATTAGCGAGTAACTGGTGACGCCATTAACGCACCGTCTGTGCGAACTTTAGACGAGGTGAGAGGGAACTTTTAGGGTTAAAGGCGTATGTTGCTCCTTGAAATTGGTGAACATAATCGTGTTGATAACAGATCGTTAGGATCCGACAGAACGCTAGGGGATACTAGATCCCCAGTTCTGCCCGGTTTGAACTAAATTATTGTATTTAAATACCCAAAAAGTTATTATTGATTTAGATCGATTATAAAAACTCCGGTTTCCGTAATATTTCGATGTCCAAGGAATTCGGTCACTTGTTTATTTTTGGACTTAAATTTGGCTAGGTAGGTATGTGTGGTAAGATGTATGTATGTAAAAACACAATGTTCTTGCACGAGATAGTTTTTTTTCTGTAGTCTTAAGGACTAACAAAAAAGCAGACACGGCACCAGATGTTAAATGGTCATCTGTTTCTATGGACATGGACATCTTGTGAACAGTGGCCAATGCATCCTCGACGGTGGCTTTTTGCGCCTTATTTGATGAAACCCTTGTACTCCGGGAACGGCATAGAAAAAATCTCAAACATCTGATTATGTAGGATCGCCACAAATCCAATCTGAGAAAACTATGAAATCATGTTTGGCTGTTTGATGTTCGAAATTTAGATCTGTCTCGAAGGTCAACTGAATCGCATACTAGCATACACATTACTAGCAACTACTATATATTAGAATGCTTTCATGCTGCTGATAGTCACGTCATAACTTACCCGTTACAGAAGCTTCTATTAAAATGTTTAAAAGGAGGCGAATCTCAAAACATCCGTAAAAGGGCAGCGAATGCACGTAAGATGTTGATGGAACGAAAGAGAAATGTCGGCGTGATGAATAATGAAGGCGTCTCGCGTCTGCGCGATAATAACGAGCATTCGATATATTACGAGCGATAATAACGAAACCGCCACATATTAAATTAGCAATTAATCTATCAACTCATTGTAGTGGTTACCAACAGATTTAGATTAATCTAATCGACATCTTAATATAAGCATCTAATCATTGTTACGAAAGATTTGAAGATAAGATTTGGGGATTTGCATTTTCTTTTGAAAACATCTTAACATCAAAATATATTACGGTGTATGCTCTACAAATATAATTCATTAGCGCATGCTATTAAGTCAACTGGCAAATTCAAGATTTCCACTACTAGCACTAAGCACTAACTTAAAAAATATATTTAGTGATAGTCAAAATATTATAACTGAAATCGACTTCGATATAAAATTATTAGTTCATAATTTGTCACGTTTAGCTTAACTTAAAAATAATTGTATTCACTTTTAACTTTTAAATCGATTTCTCTGTTGCCACTCAGCATCGAGCTGAAAAGCGTAATCTTCGAATTACAACAACAATTTACAAATACATACAACACTAGTAGTCGCACCCGAAATTATTTTTACTCTTTATTATCAGGCGCTTTATAACTTTTTTTTTTGATATCATACACCAAACCCTTTCTCGTGAAATAACCAATTTGTTGGTAGACATCGTATGAAAACTCGTATCGTGGTTTTCGAGATGGTCGCATTCATATAGAGACAGAAAATTTATTTTATTATATAATAACATAGTCCATTCAGAATAACAAACCTTTCGAAACGTACAACATTTTTCAAATACATCGGTGCCGTGGTCCTGGTGATTACCCTTCGTATGTACACAAAGTCACCGGTGTATGTATGTATATATGTATGTATGAATAGATAACATTTTATTAAAATTTATATTCGCTTTTCATACCATTATCTATTTTTTTCCTTTTGGAGCCGGTTTAAACAAATATAAAAGCGCTTTGTTTTTTTTTTAAATTTATTAGTGTTAATATGCGAACGTCAATGAATACGGCATTACAAAACATTATTATGTGACGGGACGAACACATCACGGACGTGACGTGATTTTGAGCGCCATGTTTCCCTAAGACTCTACTAAGTAGTTTCTGTCAACTAATCTCAGTGTAGTATGTTCTAGTCATTAAAGAGTGCTGTTGCTTTGACTCCTAACTATAATTAAACAGCTCAAAACACGGTTGAATTGTTCTACTCAGTTGTATTTTTTGTCTATGAAACACATCCTCTAACCCAATTACCATTTCAGTCAATGATGGAGACTTGTTTTGTATTAATTTTACCACAGTAAACATCTCTCTAAACATGACTCAATTATTTGCAACTTTTACTGAGTTCCACTCGTTCTTTCTTCTGGATTTTGCCATATTCATAAGGGACCAACTATGAACTATCTACTACGACTATAATTATTAAATAAATATCATTAAAAATCGGTTCACACACAACGGAGTAAAGGCTGTACATAACTAAAAAATACGTACACACAAACCTAGAAACTTCTCCTTTTTTGAAGTCAGTTGATAATACATCAAAGTCCGATATTACAGATTTTTAAAACTATAAAAATTCAAGGTATACTTATTAAGCACGAATAAGTCATCTTCTTGAATTCATTTATAAACATATCGCGGCGATCGTTGACTTTGACAGTCGTATTTATAATCCGATTATTGATAAGTAAAATATAAATATGGCGCCTCATTCCACAATTATTATGTAACTGACATAATATTACAGCTACTCTGCTTATTATACTTTATCCTTATTGTTATATCCTTTGCCGTGTCATTGACTTGTTAAGTAGGGTTGTGGACTTGTAGAACGAGAAATATTTCTGTTGGTATATAGATGAGACGTACTTTAGGGAGTAGTTAAACACCAGTAAGTACAATCACCACACGAGATCCAAAAACCTTACAGTTGCAAAAGTTGTGGTAGCCATGAAATTTTTGTATCTGAAACCACACGTTGGTAGGACCTAAATCCTATAACAATAAGGATATCCATACAAATATTTGGGTGTCCTAAACAATGTACCATTTGTTGGTGATGAGCCCACTCAGTAACTTCAA
This sequence comes from Megathymus violae, assembly GCA_003671415.1. NCBI lineage: Eukaryota > Metazoa > Arthropoda > Insecta > Lepidoptera > Hesperiidae > Megathymus > Megathymus violae. The sequence continues at coordinate 2,273,177 of PDGT01000029.1, read as the reverse complement.
AATATATTTGGTGACATGTTGTACATGTTATCACTTCACCACGAATGCCAACGCGATACCTACCAACGATATTTCTAACTCTTCATCACTAACAGAATGTTACAGTAACCCTGCTGGGCATAGAAGAATTTGATAACAAACCTTTATATAATCTTAACAATTTACATTCCAAATCAAGATACACATTTGTGATAATAATATAAATTGTATATATATTTATGTACACAAATTGTCCAGATAGACGTTATTCTATCCTTTTGTTGACCAAACGAAAATAATTGTTAATATGACCTTATTCGGTAAATTCGTTCCAAAGATAGATGATTACTAACATATGCAAATACGATTAGATAAAGGCATGTACATTTAAAAATATCGATTGCTGATGACCTTTTGTGAAGTCCATACCTCTAGAGCTTGTGTCCTTTCGAAATGGCATTATTTATTATTGCATGATGAATTGTGTTATTATTAAATGTTCGCCTCGATCAACAAATTCGTCGCTTCTAATATCAATCACTTTGTTGAAACATTCTAGACCTCATGAATTTGTAAACCTTCCAAAGAAAAATGTCCGAAGACATCAGGGACCATTGTAATTACACACCTTGCAGGTATAAGGGGCGAACCGAGAATCTTTGAGAATTTAAAATGCGTGGTGCACCAGGAAAGCGTTCAGCAATTACCTTCTATTGGTAGTTTTTTGCTCTTATCACACAATGGACAATGCAGGGCATGGTGGTAAGTTAATTTATTTTTCTGCCTAGACATTTCTTAAAAAAAAAGACTATTACAAAGCTGAGGAGGCAATTGAGAGACGAATTCAGTCAGGGTTACAGAGGTGCATGGTCGGCGATGAGAACACAAATTTCATTATAAGGCCTCATGATTTCGATTTCGTTGTATTTTAATATAACCAGCAGTTATCGAATCGAGAGCATTATGAACCTCAGCAGACTTGATTCAATTGTCAAACCAAACTTTGGAATAATGGAAGAGTGCTGTTTATAAATATTTCAAGGCTTTCAAATTCCAAAGAGCCTCTATATTGGCCCGACACCGGTTACATTTGGCCTCGCCGGGCGCCGGATTTCCGGATCCCGCATCCGGTGCAGTGTTATATACAAGTACGTCGAAAATATACATTCCAGGTAAGAATTTTTCTGAAAGATTATACAAAATTTCAAAGGACAACCACAATAGGTTTTCTATTGGGCTGCATGATTTATACCTTAGCAATCTTTCTGCGAAGCACTTCCTTAATCATCGTCATTGCAAACTTAAATTGTCCCACTGTAGGACTCGGGTCTTCTTCAACAATGCGAGGGACTAGCACATTTCACACATCGTTGATAACATTATGTAGAACTCCAGGTATGGTGTTTTTCTCGAGATATTTATAGTCACCGAATAATAATAATAAAATAATAATAAATCTTTATTAATCAAGGGATAATTAATTAGTGGAGTGGAGCGTGTTTCCTTCAGCTCGTCATTACATCCCGGTCTAGGGGTGCCCTGTGCTTCGTTTTCAAAGACGCGGTCGTCATTCGAGAACCTTTTCTTCCTCAAAGGTTATCGGTCTATCGAATCATGTATCTAGCTTATTGCCACTTCAATCGACGCATTCTGTGAGCTATGTGCGTCTATAGATTTCATCGTTAGAGATTCTATCTCGTAAAGAAATAACAAGCAAGGCTATCCTAATATCAAACAAAGTTGACTGTTGCATTACAAGCGAGGTACTTGTTTTCCGTAAATCAATTTGATATTATCGAAGACGGCCCAAGTTGTTAATATCAGTTAGGGTTCGCATAAGCGGCCAGTAAACCGGCTAACTGTACCGAGCCAACGGCGAAGATGATTAATAGCCAGGGCGGTAATGCGTTATGGCATGGCGCATTGCGTAAAGTTTGCCACTTGGCATTTTAGGTATAACATATGTACAACGTTGCGATATGAAAATGCTACTACAATATTAATTACGCTTTCAGTTGCGAACGATACATTAGTATAATAAGACACATTCGGTCGGCCTTAATACAAAAGCATAGTTAAAACGTTTTTAAATAGGTTCTAGTTAGTTTTAGTTACTTTAGTGCCATAATTCGAAATCTCAGCTCACTATCATCATATCGGGGTTTAGTCTCTGGTCCATTCGGTCGAAATTCACATGATTACGTTTCAATATAACATGCATTGTTTATTTTCTACTACACAATATTGAATATAACTATTATCGATACTAATAACTTTGAATAATTTGACTTTGTTAACAACAAATACTGTTATTGGTATAGAAGCCTAAACATATATTTTGAAATTTTTGTCTGTCTGTCTGTACATGCACTGAACATAACACTGAATCAATGAACAGATTTAAATTACTCTTGTTGTATTTAAAACACATACTAGAGTCATAATTTCGAATACTTCTTGTCACGAGAAATGGATCTGTTTCTGCGGAATTAAAAAGAAACTGAGGGCAGATCACTAGGTAATAATACAAACATTGATAATATTGGAAATAAATAATTGTGTAATGTGAATTAAAAAAATAAATAAAAACCAATTTACTGGTTTAAAAATAACTCACCGCCAATCGTGCGATTAGCTGCGCGCGACTCGACTCGCACGTCAGTTGCTTTAACTGGATATGTTGTTGACTTAACGATCAGTCACGAAACAGACGAACGACACGTGTCCTGGAACTATGACCGATTTGTTTCGGCCTAATGTGTTACCGCGTCATGACACTTGTTTAAGCGTTAATGCAAGTTTGCGCTCAGCGCAAATATAAATAGGTATATTGTGTTTCATATTATTTTCACTTTTTAGTACAGTTTTGGAGTTTTTTTCTTTTGAAATCGGTTTAATTTTTTTTTCCATTTTTAGTGTAATTTTTTTTCTTGTTATTATTTTTTCCATTTTTTGTGTAAATACTCTTGCGTTATAATTACGGTGTTACAAAATGTTATACCGTTAACGGGGTGAGCGGATCACGCATTTGGTTACGTATAAGCGCTACGTTGGCCCAAAACGCTACTAAGTAGCTCCTTTTTTTCATGTTAATAGCCGACAAACGAGCAGACGAGCCACCTGATGGTAAGTGGTCACCGTCCCCCAGGGACATCAGCGAGACCAAAGATATCACTGATGCGTTGTCGGCCAGGAAATGAGAAGAAGGTTGGAAAGCAAGCTCCTGTCGACTAATCTCAGTGTGTCCTAATCATTAAGGGGTGCTGTTGCTTTAGTCATCAGTTGAGCATTATGGAATGAAGACTCCTGGATGCAAACACTTTAATGATGACTTAGCAGTGTAACTGATATCAAAACCAAACAGTTCAAACCACAGTTGGACTATTCTAATTTGTTGAGGAGTTGCAATTTTCCTTTCTAAGACATCATCAGACCCCGAGATGATCAGTGATGGACTATGTTTACAATGTCAATGTCAGCTAATGTACGAACACACACATAAAATAAAAATATAAAGACACATAAAAAATGCATGCACTCGACCATAGAACCTCTTCCTTTTTTGAAGTCCGTTAAAAACGCAATGTCACCGACAGCAAATGTCTTTAAAAACGGCTCTATCATTCACATCCATCGAGGAGTTCCAGAAATTATCATCGGATCCTCACCATATTTATATGGGACGACGTATACGTCGTCGTATATTGGACGTCTTCTATACGTTAAAAAACAACCATCAAAATCGATTCGTAAACAATGGAGTTATGGATGGACGTACATAAAAAACACTCATAAATATTGAACTCCCCCTTGTTTTATAGTCGGTTTGAAAAATAAAAATAATGGTGCTAAAAATGCAGTTGTAATTGTGTATTTCTAACAGTATTTTTAATCAATTAACATTATTTTAATTTTACTATTCAATTTATTTGTTATTCACTATGTTTTAAAGTCGTTGGAATGTTATGTCAATGTAAATGAATGTCCAATCAGAGGAGAGGTCTTAGTCATAAGAGGTCGCTATAGAGGTCGAGGCCCAGGGCCGCGTGGTAGGGCGAAGTAAAGAAAAAAAAAACTTGCTGCTCACATCATTTTGACAACTGTTTAGTTACATATTCAAAGCGTTTTTGTTGTTACATTAGTTTCAGTTTGGTTTAGATAAGTAATAAGTTTTAAGAAATCGATTTGCTTGTATTCCACGATGAGCCCGCTCATGGAACATGTGGATAATAATTGAGAAGCTGAGACTAGCCTTCTTTTGCCATACACAAACACACATTTATATATGGACATACATACATAATACAAATTTGTACACACCAGTATTTTAGACTAAAGTCAATGTATAATGGTCACATTAAACCTATGAAATTGCCGTTTTTCATGAAATAAATGAAGCGTATTTTTTTCTATATTTTTTATTTCTATTAATCAAAGTAATCACCCATGCAATCTATGCATCTTTGCCAACGCATTGGTAGCTTATTGATGCCCTTTTTGAAAAAATCAGCTGGACGGGAGGCAACAAATTCTTCAAAGGCATTTTGTACTGCCTCTCGGGTATTCAATTTTTTTCCCGCCAAGAAGTTATCCAAATTCTGGAAAAAGTAGAAGTCTGTAGGCGCAAGGTCTGGTGAGTACGGCGAATGACGGATAACTTCCAACCCCAGCTCTTGTAGCTTAGAGACCGTCTGCTGTGCAGTATGAGGTCGCGCGTTGTCGTGCAGGAGCCGTGGAGCCGAACGATTGACCAAAGCTGGTTGGAGACGTGCAAGTTTCGCCATCATTGTGTTCAGTTCTTCACAATACACATCTGCAGTAATGCTCGTCCCGTTTGGTAAGAAGCTGTGATGAATTACACCCGCGTTAGACCACCAAACAGTGACCATCACTTTTCTAGGGGTAAGTTTTCGTTTAGGGCATTGTTTGGGAGCTGAACCAGGGTCCAACCAATTTGCTGAGCACTTACGATTGTCGAACAGGATCCATTTCTAGTCACAAGTAACAATGCGGTTCAGAATTCCTTCATTTGTATGCCTGTTGAGCAGTGCAAGGCATGTCTCGACGCGTACTTCGCGCTGGCGATCATTAAGTTCGTGGGGTACCCATTTGTCAAGCTTTTTTACCTTGCCAATATTGTTTTGATACTAATGTCGAAAGCTGCTGTTAATTCAGCCGTAGATTGAGTTTCATCAGCTTCCACAATCGCCTTTAATTCGTCATTGTCGACCAAAGCTTTCGGACGACCACGGGGTTCATTTTTCAGGTCAAAATTTCCAGAACGGAAGCGGGCAAACCAACAACGGGTGGTGGGTTCGTTTCTAGTGTTCGCTCCGAAAACGTCGTTGATGTTGCGTGCCGCTTGTGCCGCTTTGCTGCTACGACGGTACTCATACTCCATAATTACTCGAATTTTTAACGTATCCATGATGACGAAAAATGTTCGAATACGTTGAAAACAAAACACTAACTATTAAACAATTAAAAAAAAAAATTCCATGTTTTAAAAATAACATTAATTTGAAATTAGAATTATCAGCCAAAAAAAAATATTTTGATTTTAAATGGCCAGTACAGCAGAACGGCAATTTCATAGGTAAAGACCTATTAGTAAGAAACATAACTAAATTTTCATACTAAGAAATATGGGGTTCCTGTAACGACAAGAGGTGTAGGGAAATCTTTCGCCATCTAGGATGGGAAAGTACACAGTAGTTAGTTAATTTACTACTGCTATATTGCTGCTGCATACTAACCCACACTAGGGTATACGGCCCAGTGACGTCTAGAAGAAAGAACCTGATTGTCAATCCGTCGTCCGTCGACTAACAGGATGCACTCAGCAATCAAAAACGATTTGGACTCAAGGACAGATTTAACACTTTAAACTTCAAAACATCCCCGGAAAAAAAAAACTTTAATAATAATTAATCTTCCAACTATGTTATTATTTCATTAGACATAAATTACATTCATGTAAGTTAGTACGACTAACATTCGAATACCCAACGTGTTAGGATAAAAGAAACTATTATTGTAATATAAGAAACACCAAACTGTACCTTTCCTGCGAATAAATTGAATTGAATAATAAAATTTTTAATCGTACCTGACGAAGTTTAGGTTGGTTGATGAGAGGATTTGGCGTAGCGTGCCCCACAGCGTCTGGTGCAAGTCGGTAACGGGCGCGCCCCACCAGCTCGCATGCCAGTACGGCACCTTCGAGGATATCATGCACGTCACGCCTGGAAAAACATGTACCGCTTTAGTAAAAAATATACATGCAGTTGCAACGATGCTACGGCATAGTCCATCCCACGCTGGCTTTTTTTTGAAACATAATTTATGAGATTATAGATGAATTCTGATTAAATCTTTTTTTTATTGCACCGAAATACCTAAATATGTATGTTTAGACAGTTTAACAATTATGGCGGAAGATAGCGTACCACAGATAAGATATCACACCAAAAATATTGCACAAATTAATAAAGTAAAATAAACTGGGGCCGGATTATGTTTGCAACACTAGTCAATTACAGCTCGGCAAATTTCACATATTTGTGTGTATGGCCCCACGGTTTTTTTTATTATTCGGAGACCATATTTTTTGCAGCCGGTAGATGAGCACACTGGAAACCCAAGTTAACCTTTAACCTTCAAATTGTAATAAAAAATTAAACAATATAGTAAACGTGACGTTTTTCCCATCCCAGAAAAACCTATTATTAACTAAAAGTACAAAGATCTACCTATCATCCATCTTTTTTGTTCATACTAATGGCCAGCATTGGGATTCGCCGGGCCAACAACAAGTTGTTAGAAACTTCTGACTTCTATTTCAATAAAAACAAAAGAAACTAGCTGTGTCTACGGTCATACACCTTTTAATCTCGTTAACGTATTATTAGTACATTGGATTAGTCACTGTTACGTAACCCCTTTTCATGTCTTGTTGTATCACATTGTTAATTTATATATATATATATATATATATAAAAGACAATGTATGTGTGTATTTATGTTCACCTAAAACTCGAGAACCGTTAGCTCAATTGATTTGAAACAAACAAAAAAATTATATATAAAGGACGACATGACCACTCGGACGAACATAATTACGTTAGTGCCGGATAGGTGGCGCTTGTGGCAGTTATTTTTATTTCATGAACCGTAGTTCGAATTGAAATGAAATTATATAAGCATGTGGCAACATTGGAACACTAAAACAAAAAAAAAAAAACACTAAAACACTTCCACTAAACACATTGTTCCCGCGTTAGGAACCGACAAGTTTATTTGTTTTTGCTCAAGATGGCAAAACAAAAAATTTAATTAGTATTAATTTACTTAGCAGCAATCCGCAAGCACGTAGCATCCCCAAGCTAGCATAGCGCAAGCGCATGTGCTTGCGGATTGTCGCAGAGTAAATTAATACAATTTAACAACAATGAATTTCCGCAAAGTAACGCCTGACACTATCAACTATGTCAACACTAAAAATATTGTGTACCCAAGTGCTTTAGAATAACAAAAATCATAACCAATAAAAAATGTTTTTTATTTACGTATTAAAAATGGTAGATTTTTTTAGGTGAAGCGAAGCACACCGGGCAACAGGTAGTAGTTAATGTTACCTATTAGGTACACGCTGTTCTAATAATTTATGCACAACAAATAGTACCTCAATCGTAATCGACAATTATGTAAAAAACAAATCGACTTCATAAACAATACACGGCTAACACAAAACAAAAAAAAAAATATTTATCATTTAGCTACATTATTAATTTCTCATACATACATTTTAACATACATTGCATGTATTTTGTCGAATTAGTTTAACTACAGACTAATGAACTCTCTGTATAACTAGCAAAAGGCAAATAACCTGAATTTGCCAATTGATGAGATTCAACAATCGATACCGAGTTGAGTTACAATCATCCTTTAAGAAGTTAGAAGACCATTTTCGGTCAACATACAAATTTAAAAGGAAGTACGAAACACTTTCAAAAAAAAAACATCTAAAATGATATCAATAACTTTTAAGAAAACGATAACACACACAAAATACATGCAATGTAGCACACAAAAAAAAAACATTAAAAAAGCATTGGAAATATATAAAATCTTCCTATTTGAATAGTCTATTAATTATGCAACAATAGTACACAACTGAATGAACGTGAAAGACGACGGAAATACATTCACGAAATGTCTCGGGTACAACCAACATTTAAATCATAGATAGGAAAACAAAATGTAACTTGAAAGAAGTAGAAATCAATTCTTTATTTATTCAATCTAAAATTCTAATGTACATATTATATCTACAACTATTTGAACGAAGGCCGTATTTTTAACGAACGAAAGATAGATTACGCAAATCGTCATAGATTGTTCTCGAATACCAAAAAAAAAAGAATCATGTAAATACGATATTGTTCTTCTGTAGTAAATGGCCAAGTAAAACGAGGCGCAATGCTGGTAATTGACACTAGAAAAGATGACAAATATTGTTTTTCGTGGATCGCGCCAATCGCGCGGTCACGTGATCACATGGTCACGTTCCTCGCGTAAACAAACACGAGTAGCGGCACCTAATCGTGACCTTGTGCCTTACTACTTTTTAATGGACAGTCATTGGGGGTTATTTCACTTATCATAAACTCGCGATTAAATGGAAATTTGGTCGCTTCCATCACGTTGTTTCGTTGCTGGTGAATTATATCGACCGTCGTTGGTGATGATGGTCCTCAAAGCTCTCCAATCGCGGCATATTTTTCCGCCGGCAACCGCTTAGATAATCTCCATCGGTCTGAATTTGATCAGGTTGTTGAAGTAAAAGCCCTGGAATTCCGCAATTTCGAGTCTTTAGTACTGTGGATATCAATCAAGCTAATATTTATCAAATTCAAAATCATTTAGGTATTCTGTAAATACACTTATGCACGTCATTTTTTGCTTCTACTACCGTTTCAAAAAGGTGTTTTATTATTGACGAGAAGAAACGGCGAAAGCAACTCCTCAATACGTCTTTTAAATCAACACAAGACAGTTACAACGTTTTGATCTGCAAGGAATCGGTTGCGGCGCAATTATTTCAAGGCGTCCTTGTCATTTATATTATTATATTTAAACTTTCAAGCTGTGCTTTAACACGTCGTTTAAAAATATATATTGTTACGTGTCAGGATCCGTGGGCTCGTAAAATGCCACAGTAGTTCGCAGAGTCTTTAATTCACTTTACACACACACTTCACAAACGCAATTGCACTCGTAAATCGCAGGTTTTCGCTACGTAGGAAGAGAACTCTTCACTTCGTATTCGAGAACCGAATGCCCTGTGACCGACCCTGCCCGCTATTTATATAGATTTCCGGGCTTCCAGATCTTTCCACGGCCTTCGTGGAAGTCAACAACAACAATGATTCCCGGAAATCGACATAACAATGGCGGGTCAGGTAATCAACCTCCTTTCGGCAATGTATGCCAATCTCGCCCCTTTTGCCGAATGCTTACGGCCTGAAGTGTCCCAGGTAGTTTTTTTTACTACCTGGGTTTCACTTTTATTGCCTCCATTGTTCTCACTGGAAGGGTCGGCCATCCTTCCAGAAACTTAGTAAGCCTGCCGACTTTCTCTTCTCGGCTATTCTTCGAGAAGGATTCCTGTTCGTAAACATTTAAGTATTTTTCCCGCAGCGAGGCTACCTCTGACAACACGAGGTATTCCTACTTCGTTCATAAGAAGACAATCTCGACCGCCAGCGCACAAAATAAAGTTTCCTCATGATTTAAGTACTCTATTTTTAACACTCAAAAACTTCTATTAGTTTACAATTAGTAGGTATTGCGTACAAATAATTGAATTAAGACAATAACAGTAAAAGCTAATTTGAAAATAATTGAATTAAGACAATAACAGTAAAAGCTAATTTGACAGTAAAAGCTAATTTGAGAACTAAAATTATTTATTGTTCGTAATGACACCCTAATATTTTCACAGTGATTGATAAAAATGAATTCTTACAGAATCACGGG
>PDGT01000029.1:2191481-2263143 GCA_003671415.1 Megathymus violae | reverse complement strand
GGGGGTCTGTCTGTCGGTTTGTCTATCACACCTAAGCTTGCAAATAAAATTGAGACAAAGTTGATATTCGACACATAAAGATGGCTGACACTGATAAAATATACTAAGTAAACTAATTAACATTTAAAGGTGAGACTGTTTTAAAAGTCCGTGAGTATTTAGTACATCACGGCGTAATATAATATTCTTGGATACAATACGATACTCTATCCTACGTGAACCGTTACCGTACCGTACCGTGAATCGTGAACATGAGACCGTTTTTTATATTTACTCGTATTCATTGAGCGTGAGACACTTTATAGGCAATTAAATAAAATAATTACACTAATTATCATATAACAACTCCAATATATATACTCTTGAGATTTTTTTTTGGTTTTAAATGTTTTTATTTTTTATTGAATTAAAAAGTGTACCTACAATATAGTCTAGGAGTACTCCACGTGTTACTGGTACGTACTGGCTTCGGGGACTTCTTCTGACTACCGCTCGTTCTGATACAATACATTATAGTTGAACCACACAAAGAACGGTGAGTGACCGTGTGAATGAATTCGACTGATAAACGATTTTCTTTTCATTCATTGATACTGTTTAATCATGACGTATACGACTGTAATGGCTGCTTTAACGAATGGGTGGAATTAGCACTTTCTCCTAAATATACAGGAATACATCGTATATCTACATTCACTGATAACGTGGCAATTAATTAAAGAAGCTTAGCTAGAGAGGAGGCAACCTTTATTATAAAAGGTGATGGCTGACCATTACTAAGGACTTATGTTACGTGTTTATATGTATATGGCATGTACAGTAACAATTTACATTATTCATTTCGTCTGTGTAGGAAGTTTAGCCATATTATTCACTGGTTTCTGGAATAGACTCTAGCGTTTAAAGTAACTAAATATACAGACAGACAGAAATAGTTGTTCAATGCTATTTATAAATAAATAATTAAAGATAACGCGCCTATGTAGCAGCGTGCTTTTAACGGGTATTAACCATTCAATTCTTCGACTTCGAGTGGGAGAAATACAGTACACGACCCCTAGTTTATGTTCTAAAACAGTTTTTTGTTTCTGTCTTGATGATGTTAGCGTGATTTTGTATGTAGATTTTAGGTGTGCCATGAGCGGTAACGAATAACCGTAAACCAAGAGGGTTTTAGATAAATTTGATAGTTTTATTTTGAACTCACAGGGGACAAAACTATGAAACATATTGAACCGTAAACTTAAATGTTTTTACGTTGCAATCTTAAAATTAAACATAATTAAAAATAATAAAATTCCAAATTGGAATAAACGTGCGTTAAAAATATGCCTTAGTAACATTTTTACACAACATAATGTTTATGATTTTAAACTGTAATGATCATGGAATGTACACATTATATTTGAAACAAGTAATATAAAACAATGTTTAAAATAATTTCCTACTCGTATTTAATAATCACAATTAACATAAATATGTATATACATTAATATCCTGCTACATATCTTTTATATAGAACCATTTTTCTCCCATATAAAACTAGAATTAATTAATTAATCAGTACCTACATGTTGTTCTTCATCGAAGTGCAATACCATCTATGCAATGATAGTGGTACAAAAATTAATGCTACTGTATGAGTTTAACGAACGAACGATGTCACATAAAAATAATCTATAAGTACGTATAATAAAATTCTAACTGATCGCTTTCTGTGCATGAAGGATATATGAGAAAAACGATTATTAGGGGCCTTTATTAACGCAATAGAACCCAAAACGATAGTTGTTTTTTGTCTGTATGTCTGTGCGTTTGTGCGCGCTAATCGCAAAAAACGCTTAACCGATTTCGTTATGATTTTCACTAACGTATTGCAGCAAGTATCACACAATATTTAAAGTTAGATTGGTTGTAAGCGGTCTATATATAAAAAGTTATAAATTTATATGTTTATAATTCACAGAATGAGAAAAACACACCCTAAAACAACACAGGTTGTATTTCTAAGCGTAATACCTAGTTTTTCTGAAGCGAAGCGAGGTTAGTTTGCCAGTTGTAACATAATTAATGATTTTAAACCATACTCATTATATTCGAAATATCTTTGTTATTATGCAACGTTTATATCGCGAAGAATAATATCCCTGTTACTACAACTCGACATCCTGTCACCGGACAGCTGAACATCTGCAAAGTGAATCGATGTAAACACAATGCAGTCTAATGAATATCGGCGGCATGTGTGTTGGAACCGATATTAAAGTTTGTTGACCTACTGACGCTAGCAGAGCAACGATTTGTTTCTTGCATTTCGACAATCTGTGTAAATAGGAATAGACAAAATAGTTCAGTAACTTCGTATCTTTTGCTTGTAAAAGGATTACTTATTGTCATATGGACGCCGAAAGGTAAATAACGAGAGATACATTCAATTAACTACCATAAAAGAAATTGTGTTCCTGTGACATACATAAAAAATGTGTGAACTAACACAAGTCAAAATTCCACACATTACAATTGTGTAATAACTTTAATAATTTTTAATGGTTAGTTATTTACGGTAGACATTCAACAATGTCTACAATCTCTGTCTTTCCAATGTCTTTCCAAACAAGTTACTCAAGAGAGGTGTCAACTATCAGAAAAATAACGTTTGGAGACAGATTTTACATGCAAAATGGCCCATACTTTCACGCTACTATACATTAACTCGTTTGTGCGTATGAACTTAATGCTGGGCAATGAAAACGAATCAATGTATTATTATATTCTTTATCGCCCACCAGCACGCACTGGAGCAGCGTTATTTCTCAATTATTACTAGTGAGCCGTGTCCAGCGGACGGCCGCTAATCTGTTGACCTCAAACAATATCTTTATTCACTAATTAACTGCTATAGAAATGTAATTAACTACAATATTACACTAAAGATCATTTCGAGGTTACGTGGAGTGACAAAGTAAAGATATCTCCATATACACATGAATATTTTTTGGAAATTTACTGTGACCTTTTTGACTATTTGACGTTACATATTGTAGGATTCAAATTCAAAATAATTTAATGATTTACATATTCTGTAAATACACTTATGCACGTCATCTTCATTACTTCTACTACCGTTTCGAAAAGGTCAACTTAGGTTTAATACTGCCAACTATATTATATAAATGCTCATCTGATGGGATCGGCTTCGATAGCATAGAAAACGCTGTGTTACCTATTATATATCGCTCAAAAGCAATAAATTGATTTGATGAATTCGCTGATAAGATAGAGAAATCTGTTTCGGCGCGCCGTTTTCCTTAATTGTAAGGGTCATGACCATTTGTAGACTTCTCATTTACAAGTCCATGCAATTTAGACCTATTTTCGGCGTCATGTCGAGCATCTTTGAAAGCGGTGCCAAGAAATTTCTAGATCTGATCTCGCGTTTCCTGGCTCCTTATTTGTCTTCGATTTCGTAATTATCAGTTTCTCTGGACCATCCTTGTTAAAGTGATTGGATTCGGTGTACCGAGCGAGACGAAGTCCCATCATCCAGTACGTTACATACCTTACACTTTCAGCCTTTAGCCTGGATCACCCACTCACGTGGCGTCTTGCCGGGCGTACAACGAACACTAATAATGGTCTAGGATCTTTGAAGTTTTGTGAATTCTTTCAAACGTACATGCATAGACACACACACACACATTATATATATAGTTGTCGATGCGGAACAATATATATTTCAAATCGTAAAGGATTTCTTGAAATAGGTGCCGTCGTTACAAACAATCAATCCCCGTAACATACTTACAAAATTTGCACCCTCTCATTATAATATTTGTGTATTATAGATTTACTACAAGCAAAACACCTCAATCTTATAACGTTCTCCACGTTCTAACATATTATTTACACACTATCACAAAACACACTGAAAATAAATTAAAAAGTAAATTAAATTAAAAAAAAATCATTAAAAACTGAAAAATACACACTGAAAATCAGCAACCACAGTTTATTCAGCTCAGCCAAGGCAAATAATGCCGCCCGTTATTGTGACGTGGTTGCTTCTTGTACTATTTTGTTTAGTACAATTTCATTTTTATGTATATTTTTACTAAACTTTAATTTCTTCTAATTGTCTTCATAAGATTCTGAATAAAATCAGGATAAAAAAGAACTTGGTGGATTAAAAGCCGAAAACCTTGAAGTTAAGAAATCAATTTTTTTTTTAAATCAGTCTAAGTTTCGAAGTAATACTGAGTGAGTACACGAGAATTTGATCTTTATGCTAACAAATCATAAAATAGATCGATTCATTAATATTTCTAAAGTTTTTGACAGGTGATGTTGAAGTAAATGCCTATATTTTATTTAACACTAAACCTACCCACATATTATATATACGTATTTATACCGATGGCGGTCAAATGACCGCTTTTGAAATAAACATTATAGTCTTTTCCAGTTGATTGTAATGAATACAGAATTTAGCATAAACAATAAACACAAAATAATTATCATATAATAATTAAAAAAACATTTGACCGCCTGGTAGGTTTAGTGTTAATACTTAACTTTAACGACGTCGGTGGCGCAGCGGAATTCAAGAAAGTTCCTGACTTCCATAATGATATACTGAGAAAAAGGATGGTAGAATAACTGAAATTCAGACGTCCACATTAATTAACAATTCTACCAACCTTCACCCGAACGTTGTCTAAAACGTGTCAGGGCTACCTTTAACTGGCGATATTGCATGCAAGCGAACTCTGCCCGCTCTGCTGCCAAGTAGAATGTCGTCGAGGTGTGCTAATCGACCACAAACATACGGACAATATTTACAATCTCATCCTGGTCTGCGTAGCCATTCTTCACAACAAATAAAATTACTTTGGTTAACGATGTAAACTTATTAGATACAATCAATAGTTTATTTATATATGTATACTGTGTGTTATATTTATCATTATCCATTCGCCTTTAGACTACTTGACACTTGACATAACTGGAACTTATATGTATCAAGGGTTAAAATCTTGTAATGGAACTTTTCACTCCGGGTATTATCCAATGCAAAGCGACGGTGGATTACTATTAATATTAACCAATAACAATACTTCGCTAAGACATTCGGTATGCATTATTTACAGGGGCACTTGGAATGTCCGGTGTCTGCGATCATAAAAACTTATGTCTATGACTAAGCTATTTTTATTTTGAAATAAGCAATAATACTAGTTGCAGTTTCGTTGGGCACGTTGTATTGATGGAATATTTATGAAGGAGAAGAAATTACATTTATTCACAACTTGTATAACAACACCTAAACAAACAATCTTAAATGGTGGTTTAAAAAACATATTATAAAGAAACACAGAAATAAGACAAAAAAAAGTAGTAATAATTTAATGACAATGTGCTGGCAGCATCAAGCAGTATGTTTCAGTCTGGTGTTCATTCATGGTGTAGTTAATACGCTGACTTACCTTCGCTGAATTCGTAAATCGAATTACCAGATTAAGTTAAAGATAAGGATTAAGTTAAACGGCACTTAAACTCATTTCCCGGCCCTCATCCCAATCACAGTGTCCTTTTCTTCCATACATCTCTATTTTTTCATTTCAATAAACAAAATCCTTAATCTTCATATCGTCTTCTACACAGTCCATCGACCTCTTCTTCGGTCTTCCCCTTCCCTTATATCCATCCACTTCCATTCTCAGCATTGTATTAAACGGCAATTAAACTAGCTACAATACATTTTCCAGCTAAAAGATTCCAAGGATCACACCGACATTCAGACCCACGAGCGACAAGATGACGGTTCAAATAATCATTAATGTATCTAGGCCTTAAAAATCACTAAGGTCGGGACGTGTCACGTAGCGGCACAGACCCTGACCGTGAGTGGGCGTTACAATCGAATGCTAATGTTCCCGGAGCGCTCCGGTGCGCCGTCACGTGTGAATCACGTGACGCTCGTTTGTATTCAGATCGCAGTGCCGCACCGACTGCGGCCGGTGCGACATTTACGTGTTCTTGTAATGATCTCTTGTGTTCTAGGACAATCCTCTAAAGTAGGAATTCCCAAGGTGGTCGATATCCACCCATTGGGATAGAAATCCGTTTCCTAGGGGTCGACATAAACGACAATTGATTTTGGGGTACAACGAGGTCTAAAAATCGACCCATATTAAAAATACTGTTTCAAAATACTGTGTTGGTTGTGGTACGTGTTTTCTTTAGACTTTTAAATGTTAGTGGTGGACATTTTTAAAGTAATATGGCTATGGGGGTCTGAGGTATCACTTAATTTTGGTAAAGGGGTCTCTTGCCCAAAATACTTTGGGAATCACTGTTCCAAATAATAAATTCTCGATTAAGGGTAACAATACCCTTTGGGTACGTGAAAATTCATAAACACCTACGTGCTGCGATAAAATAATTTAACATCGTTAGATTAAAAATTCAAATCAATCAAAACGTTAAAATTCAATAGTAATAACACTTTTATTAGAATTGCATTTGAAAGGTAATTACTATCAATAAAGGGATTTTATTCAATACTAGCCGTTCATTTTTTTTATTTTGCTAAAAAACTAAATACATACACAGTAAGCTCGACAACAGATAAAAAAGAAAACCAAAAAAAAAGATAATCGGTGGACACAGCAGACAAGAAAATGGTAATGGAATGGTTTTTCTTTGTCTATTTATATACTAGCGACTTGCCCTGACTTCGTTTGGGTTGATTTTTTTTTATATGAAAGTATAATATGATGATATACAACCTATGCCCATCCGAAATAAATTAATGTAAATAATGTTTTTCAGGTCGGTTTTGTGGTTCCTAAGATAACTGGTCCTCATATACACAGACTTGCACAGTTCAAAATCTCTCTTTACAATATTAGCTCAAATATGTACCTACTAGAATGTCACAAAAAATAATTCTACCACTTTTGATTTTTCCGCGAGTACCATATGAAGTCTCCATTACAGGTATGGAATAGAGCTCCTCCTGCTCGGTTGTTACACTTAGCTAACGCGAGGCGGAAGCAACGAAGGATTTGTCGAAATAAATGCACATAACAAGTGAAAAAAAATAATCGCACCTACGTAATACTTATGAGGGCTGTAAACGCTCGGAATGGCGGGCCTTTTCCGCGGGTCCTACGTTTAGCTAGAAGTTTTAAACAGACACCAGACAGAACAGAAATTTGGCGTTAGTGAAAGCATGAAGCGTTATCGGTACATCAAAATGTAGATATGAATAGTACAGTCGTCTACGGCGATTGGAACCTTGGGGCATCGGCTGTAGACGATAAACACCATAGATGAATTTTACTGTAAAATTCCCTTTCACTCTCAATTGAATGACAGAATCTTATGCGCCATTCTTTCTTACAAGTGAAACATAACTAACTACTCATTCATTAATTTTTTCAACACTCAAATTTTGCTTTTTATTTGCAAAACATCTCAGTAAGCAAAGTAAAGTTTTAACGAAACGACTTAATAACAAGTGTAGTGAGAACTGACGCTTGTGGCCTCTGCCTTTTTTTAAGTGCTAATTACAAAGATACATACTTGGGCAAAAACGTTCGCATATATTTACGTTTGATACACTCGTTTTTTGAGGCAAATACGATATTTGCATTGGGTTAGCGGTGCAAATAAACGCTAAATGCTGATATTAAAACCGCTTGAGAAGTTAAGGAAGTCTCAAACTAATTTGTATTACGCGAAACAAACGGGTTCTCTTATCTTCGTTCTCGGACGTCAACTAATCTGTAACACTCAACCTTGGTGTTACATGTGAGTGCATGTTAGTGGGCGATGGTGACTGACCGTTACAGAGTGAACGTTTGATTACCTTTATTATTATTATTATTATATTATGTACACACACAAACCCACATATATATTTATATACATTCAAATGAATATAAGTTTAAATTGCCCCTCATTCGGAGTTTTCTCGAATTTGCCCTACTTTACCGGCATGCAAATACATATATGATTCAAATGAAATGCACGTAAGGACTGTAGACACAAGAATATGAATCCGTATAATATACCTGACGAGGGTATATTGGTCCCATGAAATGTTATAACTTACCATTGTACCCGATGGGTTCGGTGTCGTGGAGCTTGAACGTGAAGGGGATGTGCACCCTCTGCATCAGCAGCCGCGGCGGCTGCATCCGCGCCGCCCACGTGTCCTGACGACCTTCACCCACTACACCTATCACCTCCATGTTCCTGCGAACAAGGGAACAATCTTATATGCACGCGGTGAGCAATGTCAAGCAGAAAATCGATTTAGTCAGTTGGCGTATTGCTGAATACTCCGTCGGGAAATTTAGTCAGTTGGCGTATTGCTGATTACTCCGTCGGGAAATTTAGTCAGTTGGCGTATTGCTGATTACTCCGTCGGGAAATTTAGTCAGTTGGCGTATTGCTGAATACTCCGTCGGGAAATTTAGTCAGTTGGCGTATTGCTGAATACTCCGTCGGGAAATTTAGTCAGTTGGCGTATTGCATATTACTCCGTCAGGAGTAGGAATATCATCCTGAGGTGAATCCAAGTTGCACAGGATTACTTGCGTATCATATCAAATACAATTAAGTGACGTTAAGTAAATCGTGTTAAGTATCCAAAAGTTCTCTTTATTATACATATATTTAGGTATTTTATTAATTTCCCATTCGTCAACTCACGTGTTATTTTTGCAACTACCGAGCCAAACAATAATTTTGAAGTACACGTTTGTATTCATATTTAAAAAGATGATATAATAAAAAAATTAGGAAAACCGATAAGATTCTAAATTTATAGTCATTATAAACTATAACTCTTCTGCTTCTGCTGGACTCAGGTCCCCTTTCACAATGCAAATGGAAAGGCCTGTCCATCACGCTCGCCAACACGATAGCTTATATGATATTGAGAAGTATGAAATAGTTCAAAAATGCGAGTTTCCTTACGATAAATTTTAATAATCACATCGCACACAACTTTACAATACAGGTGTGGTTGTGTATGCTGGATTCAAACTCAGTTGATTTTTAGAACATATATTTTCTCCACCTGCAATCGATTCTAACTAGAGTTGTTTTTATTAAGACTTTACAATTAATTATGATAGATTGACATCTCGTTGTACCATGGGCGCTTCTGTGTTCCATTGAGATGAATATAGTAATCAACCAAGATATTATGAGTGACGACCCCTTTCTTCTGGCTGTCTGTAGTTCTCGGCTTTTGAACTGTGAAGGGAAACCTCAAGAGACAGCAATATACAGTGCGCGGTCTGCGTCGCCTCTTAAAATATTCAAGCGGAGGCAGACGACAGCGCAAGCCAATGTCAAGTAGAATTGCAAGAAAAACGGTTACAAAATACCATAAAACCGGCAGAATTTCTTTTTTACTAATGGGGTAAAAGTGAACGAGCCAGAAATCTACTGGGATTAGAGTATGCAGTCCAGCCCGTGGACTACAGGGGAAGACGGGGAGGGTTACTGAAATGATGTTGCTATCCTTAATTTTGGAAATCGTATTTGTCATAAAAACTGATCAAAGACACCCGTGAACATCAAGAAGGAATGAATAAACCGCTTGCGAACCTACCTAATTCACATGCTCGTATTAAACATATCAATATTGTGAGATCGTTACCATTTATAGAGTCGAGCTTTTTATTAACATGTTTTCAATTAAGCCGATTTCCGACCCCCTAGGCCGGTATCAAGTGATTCCACAGTCGCAGATTGATAAAATAACTCAATTAAATAAACTTAAACATGCTTATAACAGCCACACCTCTGGTATCATCATCACGAACACGCCCACATCTGGGCTCGAGTCTCCTTTAAAAATGGATAGACTAAATCATATATGAATTTACCACCAGTAACCGTAACTCCTTCGGAAAGTCCTTCGGAGAGCACAGTCAGATTACAAACTTATTTGTTGTTGACACATCAGTTAATTAATTCTTATTGGAGGCCATATGGTGACTAAAATACTTTCAACACTTATGATTTAATTTACAAGGTGATACTCGTGCCCGGTCTATCATAGCAAGAGAACTAAAAAATAACACTTAAGTTAGGAGAACCACATAACAAACCAAAAATATATATGAAATGTAGCTAGTAGTAGTAACTGGTGTTAATTTGTGGAAATTCACAGTTAAATTAATCTACATTAGCAACAACCCGCAAGCACAATGCAACACGATTAGCAATGCATAGCACCTCCTTAAATACCAACATACATTATCATCACTACCAATCCAGACGTCTGGGCCCGAAGCGGAGTATTATCAGGTTAATTTGCCTCTCAACTCTGTCAACACGCTACGTGTACATGAAGAACATATCAAATGTATTTATTAGGGCACTACAGACTACGTCATATCTTATCGTCCAAAATTCCTAGGTGCCTAGAGTCTAAGGTGTTAGAACTGCGTATTGATGACAAATAGATCTGAGAAGTGATATTTCACCAATGTTCTTAAACACCAGCTTAAAATCAGACATCATCATGCTATGGGTGGCATTGTGCTTGATATTTTCTTCCGCGTTGGATTATGCAACGACGAAATCTGCACAAGAACAAGGGCTACCGACGCAGCTCGCGCAATGAGCAAATGGCTGAAGTGGCAATGGCTTGGCCATATAGCTCGAAGAAACGACTTCGGGAAAGAAGTCTTCGAATGGCGACCAAGGGTGATTTTGTCGCAAGTTTAAGGGTTCATATATTTAGCAGGGTTTTCTAAAGACTGATGAATGGACACTTGATAATTATAATCATACTAACTGTCGTTACAAAGTAGATCAATAATATTTTAATAATATTCAATTCAATCAAGGTAGACTTCACTTCAGGAAACATCTTACGTTTAGAAATAACACCCGCATTGTTTTATGATTGAGTTTTTTAGTTCTATGAATTAAAAACATTACCTCTTTCATTACTGCTCTGCTAATACAATTAAGGAATTAGATCCTTTATCCGGGATAAAAACTATCCTAGATTGTGACCCATAATTATAAGCTACTAAAAATAACAATATTAACAGAATCTGTTCAGTGGTTTTAAGTGTTAAGTGGTCAGACAGACAGACATATAATAATAAAAAAAAATGTTTTAATCTCTCCATAACAACAAAGGTTACCTACGTTACAATTTCCATCAAATATTTAATGTTTAGATCCGTTTCAACCCTATTACTATTTTATTATTAGTAGCTATATATATATGTCTACAATAAGAGCTAAATGTAGAACTCTTCCAGCTCAAGTTTCAAGGCCGTGTGCTGGTCGAATCTCGCGGCGACCGTAACGGCATAGGCGCTCCGTCTCAACTGGAGGGCGCTCGTCGCCTTCGAGGGTTCTCCACGTGGACGAAATGTTAACGTGAATATAAAAATATCGTGTGATACCTTATATTTATTTTAAGAAATTTTCAGTATATTTTTTAGTCTGCAAACATTTAAAGTATCGGATTAGACGACCCTGTCGTAAACGTTGAACCTGACCGCCGACAGCTCCACGTTCTATTACCGGTTGATGCTAACATTTATGTGATAGACACAACCATGATATCTACCAGTATTTACTCACGATACGGGGATTTGCAGCTGGAGGAATGAATGCATGAACATATAATGTTTATTTGTTAATTTAAGATGACAGCGTGGTCGTGATCGGTGGTCACAAACCACCGAAAACGACACAAGGAACGTATTAAGAAACCGATTTTAATCGTGTCTCGAGATTGATCTCAATTGATATGCTCTCAAACCGACGTCAGCATCTCAATGTCGTCGCTCATTAATAAACTCACATCAACATAA
Organism: Megathymus violae; assembly: GCA_003671415.1. Lineage (NCBI taxonomy): Eukaryota > Metazoa > Arthropoda > Insecta > Lepidoptera > Hesperiidae > Megathymus > Megathymus violae. The sequence goes on along the minus strand of PDGT01000029.1, from coordinate 2,251,279 downwards.
TCTCAGATGATACCAGTCTTGAGATCAACGTCTCACAATTACGTCATGTGAGATTTTGCGGAACAGTCGTGAAACCAAGTCTTGATGATGAATGAAGATGGGTAATTGAACATTTTTTAAGTAAACTTGATTAGTATTAGAGTATTTGACACTGTACGTCGACATAAATTAAAACAGGGCAAACAAGCTGATATATTTTTAACATTATTATGTATTTTTTAATTGTATATAACGACCTTGAAGCTCAGTTGGTAGTGACACTCCTAGTCGAGAGATCTCGGATTCAATTCCCGGTCGGAGCACACATTTATCTAATAGATAATTGTTTGTTCTCCGGTCGTGGATGTTCATTATGTTTAATGGGTGCATCTAGGTCACTTGTGCGGGGTGTGTGTGTTTATTTGAATACAATATATTTGCTTAGTTATATTCAGTTACATATCTATAGCTTTGAACAAGCAATAAACGGACAGGATCGTTAAGTTTATTTCAAAGGATGCTTTTTAGAATCGGTAGTTTGATTTTTTTTTATTTTTGCTGTAATATAATATTGGTACCTAAAAGTTAATATCACAGCTATTTATGTGGACACTCACAGACACCAGTTGTCTCAGTAATTTATTTGTTGTTAATAAAATAATGTTCTTTTACATAAATGAGTTAATGCTTGACAACAATCGCACCCGATGGTAAGTGGTGAAGTCCAAGAGATTGAACGCACTAAATTATAATAGACTATTCACTCTCCTCTTGAAGACTCCCGCATCGTATAACGTTATGATTACACATGTATAACGCTAAATCTAGATTGCACTCAACTTTTTTTAATTTAACTTTTAGCAAACGACTATTAAGAGGTCACAAAAGTCTTCACCATAAATCACCCAGACACACGTTTACAATGTCAAGTCCCGACTCCCGAATCGTCTGAGTCTGTACTCAACACTCCGGATCTTAAGATCCATCTCAACACCGATCTTAAAACTCGAGATGTGTTTTTCAAACAATCTTATTTCAGGTGATGCAGGGATCGCATAACAATGATATCGGGATCTCAAATAGCAGCTCAAGTTTTGTTTATAATGAAGTCGGCGTCCCGTAATGCAGTATATATTTATTTTTTAATCAAGAATACGCAAATAACACAAAGACCACCTGTAATGGACTTCAAATTTGACCATTTAAATCAGATATTCGAATACTTAAGATCTATTAAGATCCTATAAAAGTAATTTGTATTTAATCAAAAATTATGCTTATTCAAACGGCTCCCAAAACTCCACAACAGAACTGTTTCTCGTCAAGAAAATGGCTGTAAGAAAACATCGCTTTTGATATTCCACAGCGCGAGTAAAAATTACAGTGAACGCTGACTATATGATACGATATGTGGCTTCTACACGGCACGCGACCACTGAGGGTGCGGCCCACGCGTGGGGATGTTGGGACTCGATGTAATCCACCAAATCAGGGCAGTTTCTCCAGGGAGACAATAGCCCCCTGGTGTTAATACTCCGCTGTTAACAAAACTCTTAAACCCTCATATACTGCCGTTAAGAAATTTTAACATGGTCATTCAGGTTTTCATTTAGTCATCTCTTGATAAGAAGACAAACTATTACTTAACGTGACGCAAAGCTTAATTTTGGTAAATTGACAAGTCAATATATGGCAAGTACAAAGTTTACACTGCCATCCTTAAGCTATAATGTTAATCAAATATCTCTAATTTTGTTTTTTTTTCCTTTCTAAAAATGTACCAACCTCTAATCTAAGCAACATTTCAACATTAGAGTAGTACCAGCCAGTAGGCAACTTTGTACTGCTCCTTTTAAAACTGATCATATGTTTACAAGACAACAAGCTTTTTCATATAGCTAGCTGACAAACAATCTACAAGCTACATCTATAGTTAGAAAATTGGGAGCTAGTTATGGAACAGCTTCATTGTTTTGTTTTAGGCTAGCAGCTTTTGGTGATAGTTGTAGTGTTATGAATATTCTTGGGCAGCAATGAACTTCACCTTCACTTTTCAAGTAAATGGTTCTAGTTGACATGTAGTCTGCGATTAAGCCTGGATGTTACTTGGAATGTTGTATACAAATAAGCCGAGATTATGGATAAGCTGTGAAGTAATCTTGACATGTTAATATGCAAAAAACATGAAGATTATGGTCAATAAAAAAATTGTTTTTAAATAGTACTTATGATCAAATAAACAGATAGATCATAGACCAGATTTAATTCTACAAAAATTCAATAAGTTTTTGACAAAGTTTCTTAAAATCAAATGCTTAACAATTTCTATACAATTATCATACATTATTGTAAACACTACTGCTTTACTAACAGATATAGTAAAATTGATGTAGGTTAGAGACTACTAAAACACAGCTCCAAGGCTTTGGAGGCATAAAAAAGTATTGTAGGTGCATATTGTTGACTGCCCAATGTGTTTTATTGTATAAGTATGAAATGCCTTAAATTATATAATATGATGATGAACAACAAGAAAGATAATGTTGGTAATATGGATTTCTTTTGTGTCATCTTAGACTTCAGTAGTAAACCTAACTATTGGTTCATAATCAAAAAAGTGATTTATTTAAATCTATATAAACTCTTACTTATTACTAACAGAAGTTAGTAATTAATTTTTTTCCTCTTTTTAAAGTATTTTTACATAAGTACATTTTTTTTCTGTTTATTCATAAAAAAATGTAACTTGAATACACTTGAGGGATTTTCAAGTTGCAAAATCTATTATCTTGTACTATCAATAATTTCTTAACATTGATATCATGTTGCAATCATTGCTACTAATTTGAAGAACTTATTAAAAAGGCATTATGATAAATGTACTCTGTGCAATGGTGTGTGACAATTGGCAGGAGTAGCTAAGTTTTTCTGACCCTTGCTTCTATATATTATTCTACGTAATGACCATTATCTTACACCTTATCTATTTATAACACGAAAACATTACGTGGGCCGAGTACTGTCGCATTTGTCTACCACAACTTAGGATTTATAATTTTATTACTTTTAACTTTTTTGTAAGTTCTTCAGGAATTCTAACACACGTTTAGCTTACCTTAAAAGTATGACCAGCATCACGAAAAGCGCTATGAGTGCGGCTATCATCACAAAAATGTTCATGAGTTCAGCCATTGTCATGAGTCCATTAGACCCCATTTTGTCCTAAAACGTGTTTAGTAGACAACAGAACCAGAACACGAGAAAGTACGAGGAGGCTGCCCGGTCGACACCATCAGTTCACTTCAGTCACATACCGCATCGAATTCTCATTGCCTGTAATGCACGCATCGTCGAATGTTTTTTGAAAATGAGGCAAATATTTCATCAAAATAACGCAACTATTGCTCAATTTTACGTTATTACAATAACGTTCCGAGACGCCGATAAAAACGATGTTTTCTATAGCGTATGGTCACAACAAAAACATAATCACTGATTGACTAAAAATAGCAGTCACAGACCTACTCGTTCGAATTATTTTGACAGAATGAAAATTGTAATCTGCCGTGTACGATTGGAATAGTGAACTTATGACAGGTGGGTTGCTAGGTAACGAACTTACAAAAGAAATCTCCCGTACATTACTAATATTATTTTTCCTTGTTCTAAATTACATTGTTAAAACTTTGTTCACATTTTTGGTAGGTTATTTATATGATACACTTGTGAAATTATACTTACAAATATGATAAATTATATAAATATTATTTATTTATTTCATTAATTCGTATCACAGGAAAATTTACCAATATCTAAGGAAATTATTAATTTAAGTTTTTTATTCAGCTATTTTTGTGTCAAAAATATATATTTTACACGTAATTAAAATAATTGCCAACTAAACTAAAAAATATAAATATGACTAAATACTCGAGTGTTATGCATTTTTTTTTATTAAATTTTTCGATAATCTTACCTTTAACACAAATCAAAGTTGTTTTAAAATAATTATATTATTTAAAATTCTTCTTGCTTTTCGGCAGATTTTATAATGCTAGCAACATTAAGCTAAAGAAACAGAGGCAAACGCACCGAGATAGAGCGAGAGAGGTAACAAACATGGCATTCCAGTCTTATAGAAATTGAACAAGTGTACACGAGACAAAAAAGTTCGCTGGTGACATATTTGAGTATTCGACTGCATTTATTAAGTAGCCGTTACATAAAATACATCGCACCTTTAGAATTAAAGTGACAACTAAAAAATTGCAATTTATGGGATATGACAAAAAAGTTTTCAGAAATGTATGGTCTTCAGTGAATTTTCAAGAGACTGATGTATGAGGTTTTTTCTTTTGCCCTTTCTCTCTCATAATTCGGGCTCTTTTTCACCATGGGGTTTTAGAGTAGGCTTTTTAAGTAAATTTATAGTAAAATCTGGAATTTCAGAAATTTTGTGTTAAGTCATTTTAATTCTGAAGGTGTGATATATCATGTGGTGGTATCTTTATTACGAATTTTAGAACTGAAAAATATCATTTCGTCTGAAATTGCATTGAAAATTACATTCATAATTATTACTTTAATATAAATAAAATATGCCATGAATATATTTTTTTATATTGTTGGAACCTTAAAAATAGTACTGCAAATAACAACATGAGAATCCAAATTTACAAAAATAAAGTTAAATAAAAAATATATAAATTAAAATAAGCCTATATTATAATCAGGTGCAGAACCCTAGATACCAGTAGTATCTCCTTGCTGTATAGCTGAGCGAGAAAGCTTTCAGGTCTTGGGTGTCGTGTTTTATCTTTGTTGATATTTCTTTGAAAATATAATGAGCGGTCACATCTAGGCCCCACGGGCTAAGCGTCTCGACTCTTTTACTCGACGTTTTAAAAATATATATATTTCTGCTTTTTATTATATTTTATTGCGGATTGTAAGTTGTAAATTTTACACATGATCTTTCAATACGTTTTTCGTCAAATTTTATTATTTTTAACGTTTCGGTTCCATACTTCTCTCCTACTTAAGCTGTGAATGGTATTATCGTTATGATAGTAGGATATTATTTGTTATTATTGTTACCACTAAAAGCTTTTAGGCTCCGAAATCTTGTATGAAGAGAAGTTACCCTCTGCCTGGGTAGACTTTACATATTCCCTAACTTCAGGTTAGATTTCGCAAGAGGCGGCGGACGGCAGACGACGTTATTTTAATTTATATACGACTGCGGCTGCCGGTTGCCGCAGCCCGTGGACGTGGAACCGTACCGTCAACTCGCCTACAAATCTATCGTAGTTATTAGCTGTTCAATCGCATAAAATAATTTCAGACACACAGGTAGAAGTTATTCTAATCTTTTGACAAACGACGTATTTTCTATCCATGTTTAACGGTAAAATATTACAAATTAAGATTAAACAAATTTTGCAACCACATTATTGTAATGGAATGTTTTGCAATTAAGCTAAGCATTTATTATGTGCCAACTTTTTATTTACTACGGTAAAATTAAGTATAAAAATAATTATTTAAATAATCTCACTTTACGATTGGCGAGTTTGATCTGTGAAAATACAGAATTATTTTACAGCAGTATATCTGTGTTGTGGTATAATTTAACGTAAGACCATAGGTTAATGTAATGTAATTTTTATAATAAAATTCCATTACAATTGACAGAAATTCCATATTGTAAATTAAAAACTCACGTCAAAGCATTGTTATGCAGAAAGGTAGATTATTACTTTAAGGATAAGACTGCGTGGACATGAGTTTAATATTTAGCCATAAGTGCGTTTTATAATTGTGAGTAGGAAAAACTCCTCGGGAGTTTTTGCCGCTTCCTCTTCCGGGACCACTCACGGTAGGGATTTGTTGGAGCGATGGCGTAGTTTGACGTTTCAAAAGTGTTTGTAAAAACCAACTTCGAGTAAATATATTTCATTAATTCATTCATTTGATGTCCACATGGTTCGGTGAACTTCAAATTCCGCGGCTGGGTTTCCATGTTAAGATTGCCATGAAGCTCGTAATAACGACCGAAGGTTCCGGGTTCAACAAAACTGGGACAGTTAGTACTATGACTGATGTTTGTTTGTTTTCAGGTCCATGCCACTTACCACTGCAGGAATTCTCTGAGAGTTAATGCGTCTTATTTGAATTTATTGTTATTTAAAACAAAAAATCTGGTAGTTAGAGCAGAAACCCTGTGAAGCATAACTTGATCTTGGAACCTTTGACTTAACCTTTGAAACAAATGAACAATTTGACCTTTGAATTTGATTTTTAAAATAATATATTACGGATTACAATACAATATTAAATACGTTTGAACCTTGGAAATGGACCTACTTCTGCGGAATATGACGTAAAATTCATATGAATATTCTGTAACAAAAATGTTAACTTCTTCTGCAGCTATTGCAATAAATTAATTTGTTCTTAAAACAAAGAAGTAGGAAAAGTAATGTCTATAAAGGGACTAACTGAAAACACATCCCTAGAACAATGAAGTAGGTAATTTATGTAATGATTTTCAGTGGTTGCTTTGTGGTTTGAACGTAGGTCTCTAGAACGGGAGACGCGAGTTCGAACTTGCACGCACCTCTAACTTTTCCAAACTTTGTGCGTATTACAAATTAATTATCACTTACTTCGATGAAGAGAAATATCGTGAGCAAACCAGTATATCTGTAAGTTCTCAATAATGATCGAAAAGTGTGTGCAGCCTGCCAACCTGCATTTGACCATCGCGGACTATAGATAGCCCTCATTGTGAGAAGTAATCATTATGCCCAGCAGTGTTCATCATGGGTTGTAATGATGGTGACGAAATATATTGAACGCATAATAACGTACTTACAGTTACAACCATTATTACATCGCCGTTCCTCCATCGAACAACTCGACGTACGTCAAGTATCCACGCTTACGTATTGAACGTACCACCTGCACGGACGGCGCGGTTTGCGTCGTCGTTCATTGTACGCACTGCAAAGGATTGGAATAACTTGCCGGCGTCGGTGTTCCCGGCTACTTACCACGTGGGAGTCTTCAAGAGGAGAGTGAATAGGCTCTTATAAGTTAATGCGTTCACCATCTTAGACTTCATCACCACTTACCATCAGGTCAAATTGTATGCGGGTGCCATTAGCCTTTCTGGTTTTCTGAAGCGAACCAAGGACTCCTCATACCAGCTATGGTTTACAAAGTAACGAGCGTTGCATAATTTAGCTAATACCTATAGTTCTATACAGATCGGATATTTAACTCTGATAAATATTTTGGTAGGGTCGTGAAATGTATGTGTATTCATGTTAACTCATAACAAATTTCGGTTGAGATCTGACGACCGACGATTATTGGCGTTGATGGTGATGTAAATAAATCCGCTCCTCACCTAACTTTTCAATCACATAGCATACCACTGACGTATCACTGAACATTTAAATTTATTTGCATCTGCCAGTATTAATGAATACGTTTGTTCCAGCATGTCGTAACCACCGGCCGCTGCAGCAAGGTGATCTGGTTACAATTTTTGTGAATTTTATCAGTCTCGTCTGGCGGCAAAGAAAAGAAATGACATGTTTCCTTTTTCTTTTTTTTTGGTTAATTTGATGATCTTTTAAAAAAAATTATTTTAATAAAAATATTAATCTACGTCAAAAAATTGTTATGTTTTACTATTTGAATTCCTATTCATATATCTTCGGTAGTATAGTGGTCAGTATCCCCGCCTGTCACGCGGGAGACCGGGGTTCGATTCCCCGCCGGAGAGTTGTTTTTTAATTTTAAATTTTCTTACGTTTACCTCTGGAGTTTTAAGTACTAGCTATTATGAAAAGACAATTTTTTTTTAATATTTTTTAGTTTTATTTTTTTTGTTATATAAAATAATATGTGTGAAAATATTTCTGAAAATGTATGTATGTATGAAAGAAAATAGCTCTTGGCAAAAAAATAGGCACAAATAAAAATAGCGACGTACTTCTAAAAATAACCATACTCGAATCAATTGGTTCTTTTTTTATCAGGTGTTTTATAATTTTTCAATGTTAATGAAATATATTAACTAAGTGCAAGTTAACAGACAGAAAAACCGACTTTGTTCTAGACGGATGGTCAATAGAACTTTTGTATAAAACACCTTAGGGGCAAAGAACTCTCTGGAACACCTAGAGATCAAAGAACACGTGAAGCAACAGCACTCGCACGAAAGATTACCAACGTGACAAATTCCATGAAGTCTGCGACGGAAAACGGGAGTATAGAGGTAAAAACAGCAATCAAAGAAGATGCCCAGCAGATCATATTATTATGACTAAGGAGATAGAAATGACAATCTGGTATAATGGTCATGACATCACCAGCCACTCTGCCTGCAGAGAAATTTTACACTTACAGTGGCTCCATTTCTGGTACATGGAAGGTCTTAATTAAAAAAAAAATACCTGTAGTTATGTATTTATTTTGGAGTCTAGGGTTTTAAGGTCAGCTATAATAATATGAGGCTTATGTAACATTATATTCTTTTAATTCAAGAATTTTAATTCAAGAACAGTATTGTTAGGTCTAACTCCGTTTCAATGTTTCATCAATTTTAATATTATATTCTTATCACTTAATATTCATTTAATGCGCAACTTCCCTTGTCCACAAGTACGTCTGTATCGGCCGACGCCCTGAACACAACTGACTATTTTTAAAATCCACTGTCGATCGAGGGTGGGTTAAATAGTAAACCCACCCCAGTCTCTGATACACATAGAGTGCGCGCAGGTCAATAAAGGAAGTCTAGGTAGTTATTTTTTTTAATAAAATTTGATATTTGACAATAATTCATTTAAATTAGTACGCTATAGTTAACATTAGACAATGTTAGTTTAACAATATATATTAGAGTTTCACGCCAATTAATGATGGTGGCTCAGAAATCTCTCACGAGGGATTTTTTTTAATGATATCAAGTTTTTAATGCAAAGTTATGATGGCGTATAGATTTATTAAAATAAAATGTAGTATGATCACTGTACGTAATAACAGTTATGATTTCACGTAAGCGAGACTGTTTGCTCATGATGGCTTTGACCTATGTTCAGACCTACTGTGGTTGTCATGTACACAGCTCGGCATAAACTGTAAACAAACGGAACGATCGATATATTTCCATTCTTCTACTAAACGCTTCGTAGCTTTCACCACGAGAACACCATTGCTTGAAGTACCTGATAAAAAAAATAATACAGATCACATTTAATATAGAACAATTAAATTTGGCGGGCAATGTCATCTTAATTTTGTGTTCGGAAACGCGAATGACAGAGTTGATTCTTTGGAGTTATTCGAGATTCAAACTGTGGAACAACGTGGCATCCTGTATGGAGAAATGGTTCGGTGATAAACGTCTGTGGTTATTCGGCAACAACCTGCCGCTGCTACCGAGGAGGTAACCTTGAACTTATTTAACGAGCACAAACTAACAATCCTTTCAAATTTTTAGCGATTTATTAAGATAATAGATTCTGTAACAGTTTATGCATGATGTTTTGCAAGTGTAGAATATGTTTTGTTAGTAGCATGATTTCAATATTTTCAAGGATATTATAATATGCAAAAACATATCATTATATACTAGGTATGTACTAGTGATATTAAATTAGTATGATCTATTAACTAATTTTTAAAATAAGGTGCTGTCTCTGTCTGTTTCTACTCTTAGTTAAATAGGTATTAGATTTTGGTACATTTATTTACTGAATTATTTCATAAGAGCTACAGTTCTACAGATTGCTTAACAAATTCTGCTACCGACTGCGCATCAAATATTTCAACTAATTCTTCTTTGCCTTTTCTTTTATTCTCTATTATTTATAATTACTTTATAATTTATTTCCATCAAGTTGACAGAAGAGAATGATTATCTAAATCAATTAAGGTTTTTCGGGGAAATGAATTAGATTTATTACTAAAAATTATGCATGTCGTCTACTGTTACCCCAGTAGACTGTTGTTTGGTATTCATCGTTAGAAATTTTAGTGAAACATGAAGGAAGCCATCAATACAGCTATTATTTCGCCATATGTAGTGTCCGCTAGGTATTTATGGTTCAAAACTTATATAAAACGATTATATTAAATATAATAATTCAAATTGTAAATCAGTTAACTCTCCTAGACATTTCCGCAAAGGGGTTTCCCTGTGACTAAATTATTGAGAGCTGAGCATAAAGATTAATCTGCGATATACTCGTAAAGAACAACCTGGCTCGGGCTTCGAAGCCGGCTAGTTCCGTTCGGCTCTGCAAACTGAACTACAATTACATTCATATAAAGAGATTATAAATAAAAGATTACACGTGAGGTAGTGACTGTTCCATGTTTTTAATATACAGACATTTTTAACTATCTTTAACAATTTTGACATTAAACACCGAAATGCACGGATATTCATTCACTATGTTTGAATGCGAATAACTTTTTTATCCTATTTAATAACCGGCGAACGAGCTGATGGGCTAAAGTAGCAGCACGACCAACCAAGACGAAACCGTGATGCCATTTGTTATGAAACTTTATCGTACTATTGAATATATTTAAATAACTAAAATTGGTTGCTTGATCGATATTTAAAAGCAACAGATAAAAACCAAACTCATTTTTTTTACGGCAATAAAATTTAGTTGTAACCATTTATTTCGCGGAAGTGAAATAAGTTATCTTATTTGAACACTTTTCGCTTCACATCAACCTGGTTGATCTCAACGATAGGTACTTACTATGTATTGCAATATTTTTTTGACTGTTATAACTGCCATACTATTTTTAAAGATGAACTGTAAATATTTGTAAACGGGCTTTAGCTGTGGCGCTCGTGTGCTAGTGAGATACATACTTCTCCCTTAGCTGGCAACGCCCGTCCGGATGGTTTTGAAGATTTATAAGGATGGAATGCTACACTGTTTGTATTGCAGGTCACGCGCCAGCAGTCGCGCGATGGAGCGATACGAGAAGCTGGCCAAGCTGGGCGAGGGCTCCTATGGACTAGTGTACAAGTGCCGAAACAGGGACACCGGCGAGATCGTCGCCGTCAAGAAGTTCGTCGAGAATGAAGACGACCCGCTCATCCGGAAAATTGCGCTCAGAGAGATACGGATGTTGAAGGTGGGCGTGATAAATTTTATTTAGACTAAACTTGAGGTATTGGGGGTCCGTTATCTTTTCGTGGTACACCCTGTTAACCAACTGATGAGATAATAGCTCCTTCCTTTGAAGATCATCGGGTTGTACCATCCAGCTTAATGTCTACTATATACATGGTGGTAAGAAGGTGTGGTCCGAGGAGGGTGATCTTAGGGATCATGATTCCACCACTCAAATAATGCACGTCAAATAGACACACCATATAAAATTTACGAAAATCCAATTTAAGTATTAACAACCTACTTTCATCGTCAAATGCTGTCCCATAAGCTTTTTGTCAAATAAAATCCAGATAACTCGAGTTACTTTTGTTTTAATAATCATAATCATTAATTTACTCGTCTCTTGCGTCAATAATCTCAATGAATATAACTAATTTGGAGATCTGGTCTCGCAATCAATTTTTTATAGCGTTAAGTCTTACATTTGAACCGTATTTTTTTTTGTTTTCAAGTTAAAAGATAATATATGTATTTGAAATTTAAATATCAAGCAGACTACGAATTATGTAAATTACCGTGTTCACTGGGCTGTATTTGCGGTTGCTTAAGCTCACTCGGCTGACATACATTAGAACGATAAAGACAACTCTGAAAAATTTTTCACTGACTCCAATGAAATAGTTGAAAGTTAAGCTTTTGTTCGCATTACTGAAATGTGGGTTACCTATCCAGTAAATATTATTATTTGTTTCTTTGTTGTTGAAGGCTACGACGTATAGTAGAGCAATACAGATTTCCAACACCTTTCTGATTAAGCAAACTGAGATCATATCTGCGTAGCAATTTCATTCCGATTGCTCTGAGTTCCATACTTGTATAGTTCCTTTTCTATAAAGCTGCCCATTCTCCAGACATTACTGGTAACTTTGAACTCAAATAGATGGCGTTTATTTTTAAATTCTAAATTCAAATTCATTTCGAATCAAAGCTACACAATTCGTTTGGAAATAAGTTTCTTTACTTGTTTATAAATCGTTTGAGTTTACGTAGTTATGAAAACGTTAATATATTTCCAAATATGAATTCGGCCGTGGCACGAGCGGTACACATAATCGTGCAAAGCCGCTAAAGGCCGCACAGCACATTTTAAGTACAAATTTTTGTATTTTAGAAATTTTGATATAAAAGAACGAGTCTAGAAACCCAAATACAAATCCACGACGGGTAGTTGAAACGGACGGGGAAGCGAAACCATCGCAAACTTCGTCTGAGTTAGCGTCAGAATTTTTTACCAAAGAAATTAATTACTTGCCGATAAATGGCGGAAGTTTGACGATGACAATAGTGCCTTCTCCGATTTAATTTATATGTTGCCAATTCTAAAAAAGAATTCTGATTTTTCTTTTTCAATAGAGCAATGTCATAGAAACTAAACATTAAAAACAGCAGTTTAAAAACTTGAGCGAGTCATTGAATATACTTCGATCATTAATTTAAAGATCGCGATAGTTACTTCGCGGTAGATATTACCGACCATGTTATTGGCATAGACAGATTAGTAACGATGAACCATTAACTCAATATTAACCGGAACCCAAATGTTTGTGCCAGAACTTGAAACACCCAAACCTGGTGAACCTGATCGAGGTATTCCGACGCAAGCGGAAGTTGCACCTGGTGTTCGAGTACTGCGACCACACTGTGCTGCACGAGCTAGAGAAGTATCCTGCGGTGAGTTTTGAAATGTCATTCTACTTATTAGCACTTACTGCTTTCTCATGTACTCAATTATTTCAGGCTTTACGCGCGTCATTCTGTAACTCACAAATCTAACTCGCAATTTATTCCCCAGTGAGATCTTTACAATGGGACGTATTGTGTTCATTTAAATTTTAAACATTATCTTTATTATCATTTACTACTTCACTGGTAATATTTGTGCGTGTAACTCTGTAACTCACAGTTTATTGTACAGTGAAATAATAATGATTTGTGTTTATTATATTTTATTTCATATTATTTCAACAATATATTTTAGTTACCTATCACATTATGTGAAGATAGAGGTTTATAGACAAAATTATATCTAAACATGTATGTAAACATCTTAACTAAAGATGTTCGCGGACTACTGGACCACTAACTGAGATTTTCTACTTCAAAATAAATAAAGAGATATCGATAGAGCAGTGATTTATTAGTGCCGTAATTGGGCGGCTTAAAATACTGCCCCAAGTACCACGCTGGCAGAACAGGGTGTCGTAAGAGGCGATAGAAGCCAGCCTGCTTGGCAGTAGAGTTTCACGTAAGGATTGTGTCTATATATATATATATATATACTAATATATAAATCTGTTGAGATTTTCGTCTATCTAGAGATAACTCAAAAACTGCTTGACTGATCTTAATGAAAATCGGTATGCAGTGAAAACACGTGATTTCGCAGATGATAGGCTATATAAAATCTATCTATCTATCATTAGCGACGCTTTTGTTATTACTCATGTCCATGGGCGATGGTGGCCACGTACCATCAGGTGGTTCGTCTGTTCGTTTATCAGCTATTCACATAAAAAGACTAATAAACATTTAATTAATTCACATGATATCAATGCATTCAAATTCAAAATCATTTAATCATATAGGTATTCTGTAAGTACACTTATGAACGTCATTTTTTGCTTCTACCACCGTTTCGAAAAGGTGCTTTAACAATGAGGAGAAGAAACGGCGAAAGATACTCCTGAGCGCATCTTTTAAACAACCCATAGTAATTACAAAAGTTTAAACCTGTGTACAATTGGTTTCGACACTAATATTTCCAGGCGTCCGTGTCATTCATGTATTCATCTATACGGTAATATCCTTTTCCTATAAGTTATATTTTAATGCGTCGCTTAAAAGTTGAAATGGGCAACTCGCGTATCAACTTAGGAATGTTATTGTAAAAACGAAATCCAAGTCCCATATCTATAACTAGCTGCGACTTCGTCCGCGTGGAATTAGCAAAAAAGTTATTTAGTAGAAATAAAAGTAGCCTAAGTTACTCCTTATTACATCAGCTACCTGTCAGTGAAAGTCCTGTCAGAATCGGTTCAGCTGTTTCAGAGATTAGCCGGAACAAACAGACAGACAGACAGACAAAAATTGTAAAAAATGTTATTTTCGTAAATGTACCGTATGCATGTAATAAAAAGCGGTTATTTTAATATAACAAACAGACACTCCAATTTTATTTATTAGTATAGATTAGAGTTAAGTGGGGCTGCTATGACATCTATTACATTATTTATAATTTTAACTGACATCCCCCCCACATGTCACCAGTATTTTTAATATTTAGTGACCAAAATTCTGTGGTATGTTTAAATTCAAACAAAATACTACATTCAGTAACATATTTTCTTAATACATTAAAACTTTCTACCGGCGATGAAGTTAGTGAGTTGGTCAACGTAACAGGTATACTTTGAAAGTAATTTTCAAAAATGAATGATGCTAAATAGGTTGCAACCGCTGTTGATCACGTAAACAACACGTTAACTCATAATAAATAAGAGCTAGTTTGTTGAGTTTATTAGTGAATTATCAAATCGACCGATCAAAGGAGGTGTGACGTGAGAATCTCACAGTTGTTTCCGCTGTGAGATATCACTATACCGACGAGTACTGTGGTTAATATTATAATTAAAATGTTTAAATTGGCCATAACAATCGACATTGGCCATGAATGAATTTATTGATATGGTTTAATTGATGAAAATATTTGATATTGTAATAATCTCACCGCAGAATCAACTATGAGTTCAATCTGTGAGGTCATAGAACTGCCGTGTTATAATAGTAATGACCGGTGAAACTTCGTTGCAATTGAGTCATTTAGTTAATCTACACAACGTGATAAGTTATTTATTGTTCTACAATAATGGTAATACAGCACGCTGATATAATGCTATGAAACATTTTCTAACAGTTGTTAACCTTGTGTAATGAATATGAAAAGAGGAGTATTATAGTTATTTGAATATATAATAAGAGTTATATTAATATATAAAATTTGTTTTGAACGGTTATCGTGAATACTATTTTAAAAGCGTGTCTTCTGTACAATTTCTCGTTATCAATAGAAAAAGTCTTACGCTGCAAAATCAGTGCGAATTAGAAAAGTTACTTTGAAGAACAAAGAGCTTGCTCATTAACATCGCTGAAATACTGAAATTAGTTTTTAAGGTATTTCGGGGACGGAGCATTAAATACGAGCGATAACAATATTCTAGTCGTACTCTACTTAACTAATTGGATCTCCATACAAACACAACTGGAGTCCTCTGAGCGCGGTACCTCTATCGGCCTCTGCCCAAGAGGGACAACAGCGCCCGTGCGCGTCCCGCACTGATCGTAACGCCACAGTACGCGGCCACAAAAAATCGTGTTTGCTCTCGGCTTTTTGTGTTGATGTTAATATCTATTATTTTATTCATCAGCGGCTCACTACGGGGTAGTGAACTGTCCACATAGACGCAAAAGATCGCTACGTAATCCCCCACGTTGTTCCAATGCAAAACGGGTAACCTGTATGTCGGTATTTTTTTTGCCGACCGAACGTAAACGGCTGTTATCTAACAATAACAATCGGAACAACGGTTTACCGCTCGTAAAGTTTTACTTCAAGCTGTCACGCATCCAATTCACGACCGTCGCGCGGACTGTTTTCTCTGTAGATCATTTGTTTTTAACAAGAGTGGCTACGATTTTCACATGTTCCTCGGTTTTGAGGAGGAGAAATATGTAGAAAATGGCATAGGCGAACAAAACGACACATGTGCTTGTTCTTTAAATATACTTGCCTTATATGTAATTTACTAAATAATCCCTAGAAGGACGCTCTTGACGCTTAGATATTGGTCGGATCCTATAGCAACGTCGATCACGTCGGCGCATCGATACGACAGGAAAGATAAAATTTATACTATTTCGTGTATGTTTGAGATGTCTTCGATGGGATTTTGTCAGTAAATTTAAATGGTTATATAGCTGTATTTATATCGCAGTGCTACCAGCCAAGTAAATAAGGTTAAGAATGCGTTTCAATTTATATATTTTACCTGAATTATTTAAATTTTATTTGAAAGTTACACAGTTCTAGTGATGATTGAACGACATATCTGATGTGCGGGTACAATGGCATAGCGTGTCATTCAACCCAGTGTGTGTTTTTTTCTTTTGCTTAAACGGACCGTCAAAGCTGGAGTGAAACTCTATGCTAGAAGGCTATTGATGCTGTAAAGAATAAAAAGGTTTTTAAAATAATAAAAAATAATAATTATTATTATTAATTAATTTAAATAATCTGACTTCAAAAATAACAATTACAAAATCATACTAAAAAGCCATAATTTATTTTATGAACATACTAATATGCTTTAAGTACTAAAATGTTCGAATTTTGTGGCAAGCTAAATACGAGTACGTAGTAGTAAATAAAATAAAAACTAAGTAAATAGTTTGTAGATACGCCAATTTCGATGTCACTATATTGCACTTTTTTGACATTATATTTTATTTTAATTAAGGTGTTTAAATCTCTAAGTATTGTTGAGTTTCAGGCACTGATAATAAAATCGTTTTAATTCCGATTTAGTTGACAAAGGCGACGACGATGGTGCAATGACCTGTATTCCAGGTCAAAGCCGAATCAAAAACGCGTGATGTGTGGGTAATGGGCCCATGTAGCATACGCGCAAGCTCTTGAGAAGACGGAGTCTTTTGTTTTCGAACTATGCAAAGACAATACGACGTATATAATACTATGTCATTTTATTCACACATATGTCGCTTTACCCGCTTAGGGTGGACGCAACGGATTTGTTTTCCGATATTTTAAAACTCTTGTATGTCTTGTATACATATATTTTTTATGACATGATCAAGTTATTAAATCTCTCTAAATATTATTATATTATATACTCAATATTATTAACCAGGGTATAATAAAGGCAGATTTTTACGTCGAAGAATTTTCATAAATAAAAAAATATAACTGATTTACAGCGTCGTAGAGTTTAGCATTGTACTTTGAGAAACTTAGCACGAAAGAAAGAGCGGTATCCGTACAAAAAAAATATATCGTCAATTAAGTTAGTTTGGAACAAATCGAGTGAATGAAATAATAAAAAAAGCTTGCATTATAGTCATTGTGACCTTATGTTAATCAAGTCGTGGGTGATGTAACGCGATATATGTAGAAACGTTTAAACCCTCTTCGACAAGAACTGGCCGCAATATTGCAAGAACTAATATGCACGCCGAGGACAGCAATACCGCAGTAGGGTTGTCACTTGATCTCATGAATCGTTGATTGAAAAAATAGATTGAATTATTTTATTACTATGTTGACAGTTGTACATTAAAGTCACAAAGATGCAGGTGCGTATAGCTTTCTGTATAATTAATGGTGTTTTTTTTTTTTATATGAAAAAAAAGAGAATATTATTTAATTCACAGTTAGTTATGTGCAGCATGATTAAGGTAGAATTGTTTTAAGTGCATTTATGGAGTTTCTTTAGCAGTTTGTTCTACACGCTAATGCAAAATTCTGAAATGCTAGTAGCTACAAATTATGATGTACGAGGAAATTACATATAATTTTTGTTGCGTTTCATTTGAACTCGGTAATCGTAGTTCAGTAGTCGTCTCCCCCACTTCCATTTTGGCCGGTAACTCGTCGATATCGAAATTATTAATTTATGATAATTTATAATAATGAATTAAGTCCATTAGTCGGGAGGACCACTTAAAATCAGTTGGCTAAAAATGTCATGGCTTTAAATAGGTTTTTTTTTGTAGTATGCTAATATAAGTGCTTTACTCTTGCCAAACAAGTCCAGATGTAGAGCTGAGTGGCGGAGTTGACAGAAACACATCGTCACTGTCTTATAAAAATTGTAGATTATACATAAATATGAGGTGATCAGATTACCCGCAGTGATATGATCAGTCTCATATGTCAGTGACAACTTAGGCGTGCGACCTAGACCTATTAACGGGACATTATGTAAATTGTATTTGTGGAAACAGAAATATACGGAGTCAAGACAACCGCCTACTTTATTTTAAGTGTTTCAACACACTTAAACGGTTAGTCACTGTTCTTCAAGTACACGTCTACCGTTATTATTGTTCAAGATGCACTCGATAGAAGGATCGAGGCTTTTTGTGTAGGGTATGAGAATAAGGTCATTATTAGTAGAACCGTAAACTTTACAAGATAATGAATCTTCATACTCACTGATGTTTCAAGCTTTGTGCCCTTTTGAACTGCGCTATTGTATTAATATAGTGGGGTTCGACCTAATCGATTTTCGTCTAGATTAAAGAATTAATGATACGTTAGTGCAACGATATAAAAGTATCGAGAGTCGGACTTAATTAAATCGTATTGACTTTAATTAGAAATATTTATTTACCTGTTTATATGGCGGACTGAAGATTGAAGAAAAGTGCTACGTAATAAAAGTAAAATCTAAATACGAGCAGTTAAAACTTTTAAAAACATGTAGTGTTAACTTAATAATAAATAGTTCATTGGAAATATAGATTACCAACAACATGTGAAGGAAACTCGTTAAAGATTAACACGTGTCGTCTGTCATGTGTCGTGTGTCACATCGATTCCTGTAATTTTATGAAATTAGTCGGATCGATGTAAATAGATATATATATACCTACGTATCGATATAAAGGCATTGAAAAATCAAGCATCAAAATCGAAATGCGCCACGAGTTGTGACCCGTAGATACCGGTGATACCTTATTATAGGCGTACCATATCGTAGCAATCTACGTATAATTATGTTGGCGGTCAACGAGCGCGTTGGAAACCCTGTCGCCTCTAACAACTGCAAAAGATTTTTTATCCAGTCACTCGATTTCGTAGGAATTCACGTGCGGAACGGGCAATCACGTGTAACCTTACTAGTTTAGCGGCTTTTGGAACGTCACATTGACAGCGATTATGACGCGCATCGAATATCATTCGATCAAAAAACAGATGACAAAGTATAAGCGCACTTAAGTACACTGAACGTTCTTATTAAAAAAAATGGAATAAATTAAATTAAATAGATTTTTTATAATATGCTATAATTAATGATATATTGTTGTACTTTAGTTTTTAATTACTTCATACAAGCTACTTAATCTCAACTTTTTATTTTTATTACATATTTCTTGTTTGTTTCGTTATACATACATATTATAATAAAATTTAATGTCATTTTGATGGCATGGCATCTCTATAGCCACTCTGAGCTAGTACCGAGTTAGGTGCAAGTTATACCCGAATTCGTGCGCTCGTGTGAATATGCTAGCATAACTTTGATCAACTGCTCGTGTTCTGAAAGTTCAGTGTTGCTTAATCCCGTGAATGGCCATTCAACTTACGAGGCTGGCTTAATTACAGCATACCCATGCTGTTTGCCCGAGTTCCAAGCTCGGGACACTCACGTGATCGCTGTTACTGATGGATGAGTTATACACGAACGCGATATTTGAACGTTGATTGGGCTACGTGTTTACAAGCTGATCGATCTATGGAACGCTGGTTGTACATGGACGTCACCTACATACGTCCATATTACAAAGGCACGTTACTTTATCATGATAAATGACGCACTCATTGTCAGACTCCATAACGATCTGTAACAATTAGCGATCAGGGTCTAAAGTCCAAAACTTTGCTTAAGCTGTTCCAATATTATGTAATAAAGACACACACAATACACATACAATACAAAAACACACATACAATAGTATGTGTGTACGCGGAGGGTGATCTCCAGAACAATGGCACCTATTTGAAAGGCACATTATTATGGATGGAAATAGGCTTTAATATCATGTATATATTATAAATATTTAATCGGACCGAACTCGGGGCGGGCCATTAGTTAAATAATAAATAAATAAATAAACGTTTACACACTCACACCCCTGCACTAGGATTCCCTGTGTTGCGGGTGGCATGGACATACAAAATTATCACATCACAAACACCCATGACCCGAGAACAAACATTTATCTGTCACATAAATGTCTGCCCCGGCCGGGAATCGAACCCGGGACCCCACGCTCAGCAGACAGGGTCACTACCAATTGGGCTACGGGGTCGTCAATATATAATATATAAACGATTACACATTCACCTCCGTATTATCATTTTGTTGGTTGCAAATCACAAGGTCATAAATAAATGAGACGTTACAAACATCCACGAGCAGAGAACAAACAATTATTTGTCATTGTCACATACATGTCAAACCATTCCAGGAATCGAATCTGAGATCCGTCGCTAGGGTCACTACCAACTGAGCTACTAGATCGTAATCAATTGGCTAAACATACGATTAAAGTACCAGTTTGGGACAATGGTTGTATCTCTTCTCATTTTATGAGGACCATATACATATGACCATCATATTATGAGAGACCAGACCTCATCAAAGAGACAGTTAAATGTATTTTAGCAACTTTAATTAGAGTATAAAATCTTTTAAAATAGTTATGAAAGTCGGTTGTTCAGACTCAAGGTTCACACTTGTGTTGCACACGAGTGGATTTTAGTTTTAATTCTTTTTTTTCTATATTAGGGTTTTTAGGTCATGGTAATAAATAAGAACACTAGTAAGATAAATAAGCAACTATTTCATAACCGCAGAATTTATACTAAACTTTACTATGGCCAATAATATTACGAGTAAGTCCTGTGGTATGTTTAAAAATTATTGTTGTGCTTTGTCATTAATCTTTTGTTGTGTGTTCGCTTACATTAACACATTATTATGTCAATTTACAACTACACTTCGTCAATATATATCGAAACGTGTGCTACAACTACAAATATAGAGAATATAGATTGACCTAATTAAAAAAAATCGCTTGTAATTTTTTTTTCACATAAAATAAGTTAACGCTTGACAACAATCCCACCTGATGGTAAATGGTGATGAAATCTAAAATGTTGAAAAAGCAATAAGTTATAAAAGCCTATTCACTATCAAAAATCTTAAAACTTATCATCTCACTGAGAACAAAGATGTTTGAAAAGAATAACAGTTAATAGTCCATCTCTTTATCGTGTGAACTTAATTATCCATACAGATTAATTACTTATTTCGTAAGCGACAGCCCCTCGCCGCAATAGGCATATGTGTGCAAAAATGTGTAACTACCATTGTTGGAATGCAACAATCGGTTATTTTTGTCATACTCGTAGTATGGCATGTATTCTACCAGTAACCAGCGTAGCGGTAAGAGATAAAAAGGTTATTCGAATTGTTCTTTGAATGGTCAACTAACAAATATTTTATAATCTGCCCAAACTTCTGATCCTGGTGAAGTCGTACAAGATTCTATAGTTATGCACTACCAACTACACTATGTACAGTGATCGGAAATTTTAATATTATTAGAAATAAGGAAATATAAATATGAACGCAGATTAATAGAATAGGTAAACGAAGAACTGATATTTGTTAAACTAACACGGAAAATAATTGGCCGGCTCAACAAACTTATATGGGAATTACCTACCGCAATAATAATCACAAATTTATTCTCAAACAATATTTTAATATTTGATCCGTTTCAAGTAAGTCCATAAACGCTAATACGTACTTACACCGGGTGAACTGTTTTTGTTATTTATTAATAAACGAAAACTTTTAAGAACCTTCACCATATTCACCTGTAATTATCCCACAGCTGGGCCTGGGTCTTGTGGACTTCATACACCTTTGGGAACATTAGGAAGAACTAGGAAGTATGCAAATTTCCTTGCGATGTTTTCCTTCACAGAAACAAGTGGTCAATACTAGGGATGTTACGGATATGAAATTTCGGATCTGGATACGGATACGGATATATCAATTATATTTTACCGATTTCGGTTACGGTTACGCATATGAAATTATTTCGGATTATCCGATTGTCTCGGATAATTTTAGTTATGATTAATATGAGTTAATTTAGAACGTAGAAAAAAAAAATATGCATTTACAAGGTACTTTGACTTTATTTCTATTTACTATAGTCACAGAAAAATACAATAGCCTTATAAATTAAATAATAAATACTGTCTAAACATAAGAGCGACGCGACTTGTATATCGGCTCGGCCGACGAAACGCTGTCGTAACATGTTTTACTAGACTCTGCCCCTATTCGAAATTATTCGAAATGTTTGGCGGATTCGGCTATCCGGCTGGACTCTTTCAAATTAATTCTGAAGAGTTTCGGTCATACTCGTTATTATTATTATTTCATTCGTTCTTAGTCATGCACACTTTAGAAAGCTCTAAAAACGACTCGTCTCTATGGAACTTCGTCGGAGTGAATGTAGTGAGATAATATTGCTTTCCTCATGGGAAAAGCACCTTCCCCGCTCTGTCATCTCTGCGGTGTACCAGAGGTCTTAGTTCATGTCATGTTAGAGTGTTTTTGTAACGCAACCTATCGATCCTTTCAATGCAAAAATATTTTAAAAATACTCCGCTGACTGTATACAATATTATGCAAGCCTCAATCGAATGACGTTAAACTGGTTAAACTTTACTTTATTAGATTCTCGGATGAATGTGATTAATTATTTTGGTTTGTTTTTCTCATAATTTGTATTCAAAATGTGCATGCATGAATAAGTTTTTGTAATGTGGTACTGTTGATTCAATAGAGCGACATAATTACTATGTGATTAAGCTCTATAATGAAGATTTCAAAAAGTGAGATAATAATAAAGATACATACTTACAAATATCTCGGTAACTTTAAAAAAATAGCCATTCAGATTGATGGATTCGAGTCCAGCAGTGGAGCAATGGTAAGTAGTTATAATAAGACATATGAATAAAACTGTAACGAGGTCATATTACATTACATTAAATATATTTTTAAAACGTGATTGTAGGTAAAATTTGTTACCAATAGACAAAACAAGGTTCATTGAAATTCTTGTGTATCTCTCTCCAATCATACGAAGAGTATTGAACAAATAAGCTGAATCTTGTCATATTAATTATTATTTATTATTTAATAAAATATCTATAATATAAAATATCTATAATATAAAATATCTATAATATAAAAATAATCTGTTCCCGTGGGATAAGACTAAAGGTTAGTATGGGAGTTCTGTTAATTAATAAGTAAATACTGTTTAATTGTTTTTTACTTATTTCATTAATTCTTAAAAAATAATACAAAAATAAATAAATTCGTATAACTATGTTGTGGTGCGGTTTTTTTTATGTTAAAAGCCGACAAATGAGCTGACGAGCCACCTAATGGTAAGTGGTCACCGTCGCCCATGGACATCAACAAGACTAAAGGTATCACTGATGCGTTGTCGGCCAGGTAATGAGAAGAAGGTTAGAAAGAAGGTACTGGCTCTTATGATCCCAGCCGGAACACGACGATTCGTTTGGCGGCTGCCTCAATCAGGAGGGTGGTAGCTAGTCAGGCAGGCTTCACGGAAAGATAGTAATACCACTAATAATATTAATGACTTAATAATAATACTGATGATATAATCCTTACGCCAAGCCCTACCACCAAGCAGGCTGGCTTCTGTCGCCTCTTATGACACCCTTTTCTGCCAGCATAGGATTGGGGAGAGTATTCTAGGCCGCCCCAATACGGCCAAGAAAGAAGGGTACGATTTGTAAACAACGATTATGTTTTTCGAAATGCAGCGATTGCGGGGTTCTAGAATGTAATTACGCACCGCGAAATCAGATGTTTTTATTTGTGAAATTACAGAATGACCGTGCCGTAAGCTATCAATCATTTTAATCAACCAAGCAGGGCACTGCCAAAAGGGTTACAGAAATGTCTCAGTGCTAAATCTTGGTTGCGGTCGTTTTTAATTTTTTAGGGTATAGGACGAGATTGTTAATTTTACTGTGAAACAGTTTGCGTTCAATTCAATTCCATTTGAAAGTCGTGGGAATAACGACACAAAAGAGGCATAATATCACATTTCACACCATCGACTACCAGCGTCACAGATGCCTTACAATAGCCAGTTGACACATAGTCTCATATGACCTGCACGCTGGTTTCCCCAGGGCTGTCCCGAGCTGCTCTCGAAACAGATCATCTGGCAGACGCTGCAAGGCGTGGCGTACTGCCATCGCCACAACTGCATTCACCGCGACGTGAAACCCGAGAACATTCTGCTCACCAGCGACGGCGTCGTCAAGCTTTGCGACTTCGGGTTCGCCAGACTGATCAGTTCGTATAACTCTTTTACAGACTCTTAATTACTTTATTCATATTAGACGAAACAAAAGAATTAGCACTGTTTAACTTATTTCACCCATTTCTTTCGATTCGCATCGATCGAGACAATGCAAAGTGACTGTGTCCATACATGGCTACTGAAAGCTTCACACAGATTCCGTTGTAATATTGAATCGGAGTCACACTGCTTCGGCATAATGTTATGGGTTGGTTAAATTATCTTACAAACTCATTTTCTCATTCGCCTGACCCTTATACGATTCTATATGGTGACCCTGCCAGTGTAAGGGTCGCCATTTGTCTTCTAAAGGCATGCGCAGAGTATGCTCGCTCGTCATTCCCGTAGGTATGTACGAGTAGTAAGGAAAAGTATGTTACTTTATCTTCATCAGTTCATTCATTATCTCCGTTTAACTTCATTAAATATTCCATCTCTGGTCCTTATTAATTCACGCCTTCCTTATTCCTGTTCCTTCTCCACCAGGCGGCAGCTGTTCCTCGGAATACTCTGTACACACGATGATTCCATTCGGCGTAGACGTCAGGCGGAGAGCTAGTAACTACTTACCCTAATTATATTTCGTAATTAAATGCGTAGAAACTATTAAAATTATTATAAAGTACATACTTATAAAAAATAGACTCGATTAGTTACTACATATTTAAAGTCCTAATTTAGAAAAGTACATGTTGTAATGTAAATATTACAATAAACTTTTATAGTTTGATCAACACTGGAATAGATCACAATAGCACATTAGTTAATAAGAAAGTCAGATTTATCAGTAGATAATTATACCCAGCGCAAAAAAAACAAAGGACTATATTATTATAATTCCACTATCAAAGTTTAACGCCGTTAGCGCAAGGGTGACAGAGGTGCGTCGGCGGCGTGCGGCTCCAAATCTCTAAGTGTTTCGGAAACAGCGTTAAAGATAAGCGAAACTGGCATTTTAAGTACCGTAAAATGGGGTAAATAGGTCCAACGTTTACTTTTAATTGAAATTTAAACCTTCTTCTGCAACACACAGGCTATTTCAAGATATGCTTAAGAATGTGTAGTAAGTTGTTTTAGATGTTAATTAGTTTTAGATTATCCAATTACTGCCAAATTTTAAAAATCCACCAATGTCCCTATTAGATTCCAATATATTCGAGGTTAATCGGAATTTTTGCCAGGGCTGTCTATCTATCTATCCACATTAATGTTTTTATTGTAGGTAAGGTATAAGTAAATCAGTTATATCGCATTTAAAATCTACGTAAAATAATATTTATTTATATGACTATTGAAGAAGATATTTAACATTTTATATAAAAGTATAAATAACATTACAGAATACAATAACATAAATAACATTATAGAATAAGTACCGAAATGAAATTTATTATTGTATTTAAGTTTTTGTTTTTTGGCAACCCTATTTAGGAATTTCAATTTACACATAATCAACCAAATAAACCCCGCGCTCCAATTATACCTGTTCATGTGCTAATTTCCCCCTTTCGCGTTCTTATTATCTCCAAAATGACCTAAACACGAGTATTCGGCTAAAACTAAGATTCCCAATAAAATTACGTAATTATTTACTTACCTTTAAAGTTTCTCTAAACCACAATTAATCCCGCCATTCATATTTACCCCATTTACCAGTACTTTATCTTGCTTTTTTGTTATAATATTGTTTTGTTTATTTTTATTTTAGTTTTTTGTTTCGATATCAAATGCGATGGACCACGATAATGACGATAATATAACAATTTAACCTATCATTAAATAACCATTCACGTTGTTAAGTTGCTTCTTTGATCTCAACACGGAAAGGGAAATCAAAAATCGGATTTCACATAGGTTTAGTGTCTAACCTTGATATTTTTACACCTGAGTCTTAAAATAAACCTAAAGCACTTATACTTAAGATTGATTTATGGGTGATGTGGGAGACGGAAGCAGATAAATATTACGTTTGTAAAATGCAAAATAGATGAATAGTCGGTGTATTATTGTGGTTCCGTGATAAATATTTAATTAATAACATAAAATTGGTAATCGATTATTCAATAGGTATTTGTTGTGACATTATAGTTGGTATGAATGGGTAGCGGTTCTCTGTAATTGTAGTAATTCTGTAATTCTACAATTGAGACATTGTTTGACTGTTTAAGAATTTATAACCTTCACATTTGAACATGCGCCACTTTGTTTGCGAAATTTGAATTGTGGAATACACGAATAAATTGATGTTTATGAAAGAGTCGGTTTGTTTATATTATGTTGGAATAATTAATTTACTTTCGAATATAGTTAGCTGGGTGTTACTAAAGTTGCAAATAGAATACATTTAATTTCATGACGTATTATAAATTATGTACTAGTAATACTGCCTTCATTTTGCTGTGCACAATTCTGCGGGACAAATTAATTTTCCGGGTTTTAGAGCATCTTAGATTATGATCCGTAATATATGTTTCAAATATGTCAAATATCATCTTAATTTTTAAGCGGTTTTCATTTAATACGTGCACAGACAAATACATCGATAATAATTCCAAAAATATTCTACGCAAAAAATAAAATAGTTTACGTACATTAAAATTTCGAACACAACACCCAAAAAATATTCGACGTATAATACATTTAGCTTCGTTTTAACTTTTTATTATAAACTAGCTGTGCCCGCGACTTTGTCCGCGTGGAAATTAACAAAAAAGATATTTAGTAGAAATAAAAGTAGCCTAAGTTACTCCTTATTACATCAGCTACCTGCCAGTAAAAGTCCCGTCAATATCGGTCCAGCCGTTTCAGCAATTCATACGCATGTAATAAAAAGCGGTTATTTTAATATTACAAACAGACACTTTAATTTTATTTAATTAGTATAGATATTAATATATTAAAACAAATAATTTGTACATAAATATGTATGTATTGTGTACTAATTATTTGTGCTAATTATACTTTAAATTAAAGCAATATGGTCAGTGATCCATCGAATAATTTATTCATTTAATTTGTCTTTTTGAAGATTGTAGCGCTTTAATGTGATTCACGATCTACGTTGATTTCATTACTTGCACACTATTAAAATTTGCCTACAACTTTATCCGGGTTACTGCTTATCGGCGATCGGCCTGGTGAACTGCGCCATCACTCCTCCGAAACGAGGGTACGTACTGGTTACGTTTGGCGTCCTAAACGCGAGCTCGTGCTCGTAATTAACCAGTTTGAGCACATAGTTAAGATATGGTTTGGTCTATTTTACGTAGTGTTGTTAGCGGTCAGACAGTTTATAAGATATTGCAACAATACAAAAATATGAATATTTACAAGAATATGAAAATGTTACTGATATCAACTTATGCCGATGTAGTTTGTTATGTCGGTTGAGCCCCATGAACTTGGCCTTGCCGGGTAATTACGTATCCAAGGACGCGACTTGCGGTTTGCCAGACCTGTCTATTTTAGTCGTGTGCATATTATTTTTAAAATTAGAAATTGAAACACGCTGCCGCGAAATGGAGGGGTAATTAGGGTCGTAGCAAGCTAGAGAGAAGCGAATCGAGAGATTCACTTGTATGTCAGGGCAGGGAAGATGATTTTGAAGACATGGTATAGATTCAGCTCCAGAGTAAGGAAGGCTGGAGGAGTTAGCTATATACTTTTGTAAAAGTATCAGCTTGACATAAACAAACTAGTCTACTTCAAAATCCTTATGCCTATGGTTTTATATCACTATAAAAATTGGTCACCGTTATTCAATTAAATAATAAAATATTATTTACATTAAGCTCCCATAAGTCGACTTGACAAATGAATATCAACTTTACCTTTCTACCAATTGGTCACTCAGCCATTACTTTTTTGTTGTTTTTAACATTTTGTTGTTTTTAACATTTTGTTGTTTTTAATGTCTCCTATTTACTCAATAAAAACCTTAATATATTTTTAACTTAAATTTAATTCTCGTTGCCAAAACATATTTTGATTTATAGTATATTACGTACGTCATCTTGTTTTGAATATAATATTAAAAACGAGTTTTAACTTTTATGAGCTAACAGAATATAAATATGGAGCTGGTATTTCTCTTTATTTTATAAGTCCATGGTAAACAAAAGTAGTCGAACGTTTTGTGGAGAAAATGTGCAAAAGTGCATGATCGCAAGGCCAAGGTCATCCGTGAATAGTAAATCAATGCGAAATCCATTAATTATGTGAACCTTCCACGCTCGTTGCGGTCTTTTGCGACCGCATAGGAGGCGTTGCCGGCCAAAAAGAAACAATGGCTTACCCTTCAGGCAACTACATGTATGCGATATGAGCCGTGCGTGCGCATGTTGACAAATGATTCATATGGACATGGATAGACAGACAAATATGCGCGTGATATTACATATACAAATAGTAATAAGTAGTGGAATGAGCTGCATCAAGAATGGTTGTACATCAAGTGGCCCGTCTTCTTTTACCTAGCGTAAAAAAGTCCTTAGTCATAAAAAAAAATTGTTTCAGCTTCCATTTTGCTTAACATAATCTTAAGAAATAGTATTACAATAACAGTTATTATTAATATTCTAGAAACATCATTGCTTTTCTCGAGAAATTTGTTTTCTTGTCGGTCGTTAGCTATCCATGTCATCGCTATGATGTAAGGTTGTAAGTATCATAATGGCTAAAAGCAATTTATCAAGCCGATACAGAAAGTTATATATAGACCTTACGACGTATTCGCGGTTCGTGAGGCCTAAATGTTTATTTTTCGTTTCGAAGCTCGCTTTTATCCGAAATAAGTCGTTTTGATTAATGAGTTGTAGGAAGCCACCTTGGTTAGCGCTATTATTATTTATGTTAGACGCAAATGTGAACAGAAACGGTTATTAAACATTTATCTTCAGGTTAATTCAATATTTAATACACAATAGAAACTGTTAGTGTAACTAACGTCGGCACGTCGAGTTGCGTCTTCCGATTGTTTTCGTCACTATGTCACTGAAC
Source organism: Megathymus violae (assembly GCA_003671415.1). Taxonomy (NCBI): domain Eukaryota; kingdom Metazoa; phylum Arthropoda; class Insecta; order Lepidoptera; family Hesperiidae; genus Megathymus; species Megathymus violae. Next base: position 2,221,850 of record PDGT01000029.1, on the reverse strand, counting down.
TATTGAATGTTATTTTGTTTACTTCCTTCATAAGAGGAGTCTCGAGGTCAAATGCTACACGTGCATCTATTTTTACAAATTATTTGCATCATAATTTTTATCACCCTATATATATTTATCTCTTCACAAAACAAAACGGGTTAAGGCAGATTAACAAACTTCACACACTATAGAAAACATTACCGAGAACATTCAGGTATACAGGATTTCCTCATGAAAATTTTCAAGCTATCAAGTGCTAATTAATTTCAAACACGTTCATAATTTGAAGAATTTTGAGGTGCGTGCGGGATTTAAACCGAGTCTCTCGTGTGTAGACCGAAGTTCAACCCGCTAAACCGTTGCTTGTCAGATAGCGTTTTGAAGGGTTTGATCACTAGTCTTGATATTCTATATATATCTAATTACCTATTATATCGCTTGTTTTTGTATAGGATAACATAGCGAGGAAACCTGCATATTTGAGAGTTCTCCGTAATGTCTTGAAAATGTGTGAGGTCCGCTAATGTGTAGGTACTTAATCAACGTGGTGGTCTATGAGCTGATCCCTTCTCCTTGGTAGAGGAGGCCCGCGCTCGTCAGAAGGACAGTTTTCTAATGTGTATATATATATATATATATATATATGTATATGTATATATATATATATGTATATATATACATATACATACGAGTACAAAGAAATACCAAGGTTAGTCCCCGTGACGATGGCGATGTTTTGATAAACTTAGGTAAGTTTGCTCTCTGCAGTAACAACTTGTGTACGAAATTTCACATTTTTCTCCTGTGTGTTGTTATGAACGATTAAACAAAATAAGTTTGTGTTTGCGAAACGATTATTTTTCGTAAGATAAGATAAAGGACGGTAAGATATTTACACATGCACAAATTACGTCGTCATCCTAGGTAATACCTATATGGTAATTAATGTTTTTATGTATTCCACAATTATGACGGTGGCATCATTAGTGATGACTCACTGAATATTGCTAATTTGACATCAAAGTATTGAAAAGACGTCCATATTTCCAGACGACAAGGGAATTACAGTTTGTTTAGGTATGAAGATTACAATCACTGAATAGGTAATGACGTTGGAAAATAGTAGGCACCTCACCGTATTTGATACAAAAATGCCATCAACCTTGGTACAATAAGTTATTTTTGGCGTGAGCTTAATAGGAATTTGCGTCTCGTGTATGTTATATTGTGAAAGATGGACATGATTCGGGTGTCTTCTAACCATGGGAGGGTTTAAGATCCTATTCCGCCACACTGGCCAACTGTTTCCTACACATCTTTGAGAACTTTATGTAAATGTCTCATATAACAGGAAGGTTTCCTCAATAAGGCACATAAGTACATAATTTGGAAAAAATCTAAAAAACATATGAGATTCCAACTCAGGTTTCTCATGGGGTAACCAACATTCAAACAATATTACCTGCTTTGTAGACAAAATGTAGCATTGTAAATGACAGTAAAAGTGTTAAAAATATCTTGTGCCGCTTCTTCTCATAAATATATCTTTAAGTTAATAGGTATTTATAGATTAGTAAATAATGTATAATAAATAATATAAAAAAGGCAAGGTATTTGTGATAAATAATATTATTCTTTTTATCTATATTTATATTGTAAAGAGGGAATGAGAATTTTGTGAGTTTATGTACATATATTCGGAAAATAATTTCCGGAACTACGGCGCTTACCTGAAAAATTATTTTACCATTTTAAAGACACATTATTCCGGATGGACATAGGCTGTATATATAATGTAAATATAATACATTTTTCAATCGGAACGATATTGGGGCAGACCGCTTGTAGGTTCATTATAAAATGCTCAATACTGCAATTTACCTTCACGACGATTTGACAATGTGTTATTGACGTGAACTTTTCGTGGAATGATAAAATCATGAGATTTCTTTCGTAACTTAGATAGTTGCCAGCCGGCCACAATTTTTTAAAATTCTCTTCTACTGTTCTTGTCCTAACATTGCTTCTACACCTTCAGTTCATATGCTGTTTTTATAAACGTCTACTCACATTGACTTTAGCAAGTCGGCAAGTGTAACTCGTAAGGTTTGGGTTCCACTGAAACGGAGATAGCCGCTGTATTTAGTTACTGTACTCCGCGCTGCTTCGCATAACCATACAACTGTTTAATTTGTTGTGTTGTTGTTTGATTTCAATAAGTGAAATTAGTAGATTCCTGGACGTTTGTCAGAACCCTGCCTCGTGTCAGCTTTTCGATGAGATTGAGCGCAACAATGATTAGACTTTAAAGAGTATGTAAATAAAATACCTACTTATAGATAACAGCGAATTTTTTTTACAACAAGCTTTATATTAATATACTAAAGTCCTTGTAGTATTTCGTCTAAAGTGGTTTTGATTTAATAAATACTTAATCCTTATGCTTTTAGAGAAATAATATTAAATATTAATAAAACATTTATTCTTCGTTTATTGAAACAGTGTTTAAAACTACTGAACATGTTTTGGTAAATTTTTGCTCTCAACCTGGCTGGCTTGTATTAGGATATGGTAAATATTAGGATATCGTTCAAAAATGCGTAACTAACAACTATCTTGTGATACACATGCCCAGGTCCCGGGGAGAGCTACACGGACTACGTGGCCACGCGCTGGTACCGCGCGCCGGAGCTGCTGGTCGGCGATACGATGTACAGCACGCCGGTGGACGTGTGGGCTATAGGTTTGTCAGGGTCACTAGCTTGGCACGAAACAATGTCAGTTATGGGACTTTTAGTCTTTCGAAGTGGGTACATTAATCGTTCAATGAGAATCCATAGTGAGGGTCTAGTGGATAGTAGGTGCCACAGGTATATTTTGATAATAAATAAAGTCTGCCCGCTGAATCCACTGATCGAGGCAATAGCATCAGTACAGCTGAAGATCTCTGTGCCACCACCTTAACCATGTGTATATGTGACATTCTTATTTATATATTATAATATAGATAATATATCATACAAGGTTGTGTATTTGCGGAGCTCCTGTCAAGTGAGGCGCTATGGCCAGGCAAGAGCGACCTGGACCAGTTGTACCTCATCCGAAAGACTCTTGGCGATCTGCTGCCAAGACACATGACGATCTTCTCGCAGAATACTTTCTTCCAGGTATGATTACACTCATTATACGTGCAACTTACCTACAAAAGTATGGAGCAGACCACACCACCCAACTCTGGAACTCTTAGTGGAATAGCTAAATTTTTAAAACACCCTAGTCAGCTCAGGAGCCTCCAAGAAAGCATTATTGTTGCTATAAAATGAAACAGTGTCTGATTGTGTAGCGTGCCGTTTAAAATACAGTTCATGAAATTTGTATAATAATGCAAGCCCTCTTCTCTGCTTATCACGTCCTTCCTGAACAATGGATTTGGCATCGACATCAAGTAACTACCTCTTTTATTGAAGTCACTGGACTTTATACCGCATAATTTTATTCATGGTTGTAAGGCCCTTACTTGTCTGACTGGTTACTTCCATCCTTCTAAACGTCAACGTTTAACATCATTACTGTGTTTCGGTTGCAGTTCTGGACAACCGGTCAACAAGCCGGTTTACTTCTACATTATTAGCCGGTGTGCGTCGGTGACGTCCCTGGTAAAGCAGATGTGTATGGGCAGCGGTGGTCATTCTTCGTCACGTGAACCTTCAGCTGTTACTATGAAAATGGGTGTGAATATCGGCACATTTTGTGTTCATAATGTTTTGAAAGTATTACAATACAAATGGAGGATTTTGATCAATTAGTGTTGCACCAGTTACGGGAAGCCCACAGAAGCCTATACAGAAGCAGCGATGGACCTTGAAGGGCTGATGATAGCTGGATCATCAGATATTATATTAAAAATGATTAGTAGAATACTTTTTTCTAACTCAAACTATTTGCTATAAGCTTTTAGTTCTGTTGTTGATGGATGCGATGAAGAAGGACGGTGTGTTTAAAACCCTATTTCGTTCAAATATGCTAACAATACCAATCTTGTTTCATTCAACGTGCAGGGTATGGCTTTACCGGAACCGACTACGCTTGAGCCCCTGGAAAAGAAAATTCCCCAGCGGTATGCCCACAACGAGCTCGTGATAGACTTTCTTCAGGTACGTTGGAATAAAATTTAACGGCTTAGGTACTTTACGTAAGTTCCACAGTTTAATACGGTGTATTCATAGAACTCTCCGGATGGCTTATGAACAATTCGAATTAGAACACTAAATAACATTGCAGTAGAGTTGTAAACGCTGTAGGTGTCATTAGATCGGAGAAGAGATCCAACTCTTGCGAAATCGAGATAATATATTAAATATTCTTGTCTTTCATTTTATATTGCTGTCGAGTTGGTTTTGGATTTACTGATTCTGATGATCCGCTTCTGTGATTTATTGAACACGAAATGAACATAATGCACAATAATTTTTTTATATCAATAGCCGCCAAATGTCTTAATCATATCGTAGACATCACCGATGGTTTGTCGGCGAAAAAAAAATCGTTTTCCCTTTTTTTTTGATTGATTATATAGTAATAACATTCACCGCTCGTAACGTTTCAGAAATGCCTGGATAAAGACCCGATGATGAGGTGGACGTGCGAGCAGTTGCTGCGACACCCGATCTTCGAGAACTTCCTCTTCACAGTACCGCACTCAGAACACGAGGAGTTTGAAAAGGCCAGGAGAGCTCAGGTGACGAGTTTATATGTAATAGCTATATCATCAAATCACAGCAGCCGTCACCCTTTACAGATCAACTGTTTTTGTATAGACACAATGACAATTCTATCACACTGGAATTACATTATTGTAGCGATATTATGTTAGGAAAATGTGTTCCTTAGCTTTACATATTTGCCTGAAAAGTGCATGGCCAATCAATATTTTATCTAGCTTCCAACATAGGTCGTCTTAGCTTATTTGCAGATATCATCAACAGCAGCCCAAATCGTTATGGATACACGAATCACTGTCAAATTAAAATACTTAAATCTACGAAGAAACACGGGCTCAATGTGTGTGTTATCCCATCCTCCATCTCCCTCCTGTCATCGTACCACTTCCCGAGTAGCGACATTTTTTACCATTCTACCACAACAGAAGACGGTATCGATATGTAACATCGATAGTTCTTTCTATATATTCCTTCATCTACCATTACCTCATTCCGCATAAAGTTCCTTTCCATGCATTCAACTCTCCGAAAATTATCCTGATATTGTACGTTTATAGCTTGAGTTTATGCAACGAGGTCAAACCGCTGACGAGACGACTTCGACGCAGCGCACGGACCTGTCCGGCCCTAAGAAAGGCAAGGCCAGGGGGAAATGATTGGCCCGATAGATTAATGGCGATGAAGCGTCGACGTGAGTGGAACGCTTGTCGAATCTAAGTGGCATTTGGGAGCGCGCGCGGCGAGATCACTTGATTACGTGCACATCCATGGCGCCAGCATATAAGGACACCTATGAGAATAAGTTGCTAAATTAATTTTATATTTCCGATTTCATTCTTAAGTGAATTTGATAACTTACACGACTATATATTTTCAGTAAATTAAAATGTGTTTGGTTAGTTTTTTGTATAAGCTGCTTATCTTTATGTTATTTCATTGTTAGATGTTTTTGGTCCATTAGTTAAAGGCGTGGTTTATTTTTGTTATTTTAAAACATGCAAATTATTTTGTTTATGACTAAAATTATTTGTTGATGTAATTTACTCAGTTTTCACAGGGAAAACCCATTACGATTGTTAAGTAAATTTAAATAATATAGTTAGTTTTTCTCCTGGCAACATTGTTGCAATAATTCATGCTAATTATTCATTTGTACTTTGTGGCGGTCAAACGGTGAATGTTTCAAACGTTAAATTCAACAAAATATATATATTTTTGGGATTTTTATAAAAAAAAGTGTTAGAAATAATGAAAACGAATAAAAAAAACTCGTATATGATCGCCTGATAACGCGTTTTGTTTGCTTGCAAACGCCCCAAATGTCACCGTTTCAAATTATTCTGTTATTCTAGTACGATTACTTAATTATAAAGTACCTATCGATTGAAGTATACAGATTACAGACCTCGTATTGTTTCCCCACACATTGGCCCGAAGTAATTCGTCGTAAGTATGGTTTCGAGCCGTTATTTCAGAAAATATAGCGCTTTGTAGAACAGTTGCTGTTTTGCTGCCGTATCGGAGCATCCTCAGGATAAGAACACTTACCTTGAAGAAGGCACTTATCCTGAGGATGCTCCGTATCGGAGCGAAACACGTGTTGGTGTTGGTATATACTTTTATTTATTATAAATGCTTGTTTTCCTCTGTGGGAAGGAGGGAGGTTCTATGCAATTATAGAAGTATATACCATCATACATTGTGCTTGCGGATTTAAATTTGCGGAAGTAAATTAAAACTAAGTTAATAACATTTCCGCAAAGTAACGCCTGATACTATCAACTTTATTTAAGCCCTTTATTAATATATGCAAAAAATATATATATCATTTTAAGGAACATAATGATATACAAGATAACATACGACGAAGATAAATTATGACGCATTCTGTTCTGTTTCCGTTTCCGTGTTCCTAGGCTACGTAAATTTCAATTGATTTGCTTTCCCCACACTGCCCACGTATGTGCGCGAATGACCTTTGCTTCTGCTCAATTCTGCGAATTCTGCCCATTCGTGACCGAGACTATTTCCACATATTATAGCATACAAGATCCCGGTAACCTGGTACTGGAAACCCTAATTAAAATGTTATATTGGATAGTAACCACTGGCATGCTTATATAAAACGGAGATGATTTCTTTCGATGCGAAAATTTTAAATTTAATTACTAGTTTTTTTGTTAGACAAGATATTGTTTATTCATTGTCTATGTAGCAGGTGGCAGCTTTGTTTTGTGTTACCACCATTCCTCAAATAAATCAATGGTCCAATTAAAGTAGCAATCAGCCACATTGAGGTCGCTACGAAGTGAACTACCCAAGAACATTGTAATATAATATTTGGTAATAGCTTAAACTATTTCATTAGTTTTATAAGTTATCGAAAAGATGCGGGCATCTATGGTATCTTTCTCCCTCAGGGGACATTTCGGATTTTATGCAAAATCCAACAATCGTCCTACGATTTATGCAAAGACTTTCGAGGCCAGAGCTTCAAGCTATTTTCACCTTAATTCATGTTCATTGACAGGTACAATCATCTCCAATGCTGCCTCAACTCATAGTGACGGAACGAGCGCAGCCCAAATGTAAGAAGGCGGAGCTGGAGTCCCGGGGGCACCTCCCGACCATATGACTAGGAGCTCCCGCTCGGAATCGAATGTAGTAGCCTCTAAAATAACCGCCATCTTCTATTATTTTCATATCTTATTCCCTACTTCACTATTTCAAGATGATTATCGCTGTGTGATGTAGTCAAAGAGCTCGACAACAATACAAGTCAAGAGATCGCAATGGACGTTGAAATTGTATTTAATAAATGACTTTAAATTCTTTCTTTTTTCGTTTTATCTGTTTCGCCGTAATCGTGAATCGATTGGGTTAATGTATCGGTATAAAACAAAAATCGTGAGTACCCTTTACAGATAAAATGTGTAATGTCCTCGATGATATAGCTAAGTTACATTCATATTAAAATAATTTGTAGCTATTTTTTTATATTTTCAGCAACAAACAGCGTAGTAACTTTGGGAACGTTAAACCTCGGTTCGATTGTTATTGTCAGATGCAGTCGTTAAGTTTTATCCGAATGCTGGTATTAGATTGTCCGACATACGTGCTGGGCTTATCGTTAACCCTTTCATCTATTCTCACTAATAGCGTAGTGGATAGCGCTCTAGATATCCAAGAGAGACCCATCAAATAGGCCTCTACAGCTGTTAGAATTAAAAGTTATATTATCCGAGTAATTTAATTGTAAAAATGATTATTTCGTGTCAGTTACGTTCCTGATAAAAATGAAAGGACAAAACTGTGTTGTGCGTTTTATTGCTATTGTTACGTGGCAGGTGTCTACGGGTTAGAAAAACGCTAGTTGTTTCACAGAAACTTATTGCACTTTAAACAGATTGAATTGGTCTAGAGCGTGATAATGGCACGATACTGCAGTGCAGACTGGTAGAAGATGTCGAAGGTAACTTAAGTGTCGACAATGTTTCCGATATTGTCATTTAATATTCCTCGATGGCAGAGTTGGAGTGAGTAAGCAAGCTGGGTGACCGCATTTAGACTTAACTTAGGTATACATTGATACTCACTTAATCGTAGAAAACTTCAATAGGGCGCACATAAAACGAATCTTGCAGTTCAACTTTTTGGCTGTTTACGGACGTAGAGACAGCTACACTTGTTTATTACGCCTCTTTTCATAATGTAATGTCTTGTTGTATCCTAATGTGGGGTAAATTAACTGACATTAATTTAATATTCGAATTACAGAGAACTGTATATAGATTAAATGCGCGTGCGCCTTTACGGGAAAAAATTAAAGAAATGGGTGTACCCATCGTAGCCGATCAATATATTTATAGTATAGTATAATATATTTTTTTGTTAAACAAATTTAATATGTACAAGCATCAAAGTAATACACATAGTCGTCACACAACAAATAGGCATAATTTGGTTAAGTCTCATATCACCTTCAAAAAGTTCAGCGTTCTTTTATGGCTTGGAGTTCGCTTTTATAACAGGGTTAATAGGTACCTGATTTACCTGTCGCAATTTTATAGTGACGTGTCAAAGCACAGTTTGTAAGAAAAGAATATTATAGTATGGATGAATATATAAATTACAGGAGCGCCTGGAAGTAACTGTGCCGCAATCGATTCTACGCAGGTTAAAATATACTTTGTAATTGTCGTTATGTTGATTCAAAAGATGTGCTGAGGAATTTCTTTCGCGACTTCTTCTCCTTAACGTTAAAACACCTTTTCGAAAGGTGCTAGAAGCAAAAATTACGTACATAAGTGTATTTACAAAATACTTAAATTGTTTTTAATTTACATTTTGATATCTAATGTTCATTGGTAGTGATGATCAGTTGCCATCATCCATCTCATAGTGCACAAAGTGGAAAAAAAAGATAGATAATTATAGAAATTATAATGTCCACATACTTATACTTAGTGTAGCAAAGGGCAATTTGAAAAGCTGATCATGCTTGGGCAGTGACCATACTCCTATTGATATAAAATAGGATTTAAATTTGCAAGTATCGTAGAAAACTTGAATAATGTTTTTCAGGCTTCTATTCTCTTGGCTTGCAACCCTTCCATGAAGTTCCTATCATTACAGATGTGTATGGGCAGTGGTCATCAATTGCCACCTTTTAACCTGACTGCTGGTTAATTGATGTTATTATAAAATTATGTAGAAACCACAAAATAAATTGTCTTAAATAGGAGTCACAGATCAATTTTAAATCATTATCATGCATATATACCATAAGCATTTCACATTTTTCACAGCAAAAGCAATCACTTATGACAGTAGCTAGCTAAGAAGATAATAACAGATCGACTTGTTAACTGGTGTTTCAACATTGTTACAAAAATATGTTAAAACATTTCACAGTTAATTTACAAGAAGGGTGGTAACGATAATGATACTGTATAGTATGTAAGTACAATAAAGATTTAATTGGATAGTACAGAGCCCAGGTACCTTCATTAAGTGGGAATTTTTTTGTTCGTTTGTCAACAAGGAACACCATAAATAGGGGTTGGCTTGGAGTCATAAGATTGGAGCCCTTTATGAAAAATCAATCTGTTGGTGCTTTGCAATGCCATAATATAAACAAGAATAAAAATTATTTAAGTTAAAAATATTTATTTAAAACATATATCACATCTATTCATTAATTATATTCTAATTTAAACACTTGTCATAACTTGTAGTTTCTCCATTATGTACAACATATCGTAGGATTTTATTTTCCACTGCTTTTACTTTTGGTTCTGTAATAGAAAAAAATACTCAGAGTTCATTGAAAATATACAATTGCTTTCCATGTTTACCAACGATATTATTATTCCTTAGGTAAGTTCTTAGGTAGTCAGTCCTTAGGTAGGCTTCTGAACATTGAGATATCAAAATTAATCCAAAATTATGTTAGGGCTTGTCTCAGATATCTTAACTGGAAGTCTGAAACATACAAAAGTAAATCAAGAATAAAAATGCAAATACCAGAAATGGAATTTTCTTTCTCTCTTCGGCAGTTACGAGTTTATCGTTCTCTTGCAACTTTAGCCAACCGTGGTGAGCTCCAATTATCACCGGAACCATAACTATCAAAACGAGATTTTTTGATACAAACTGACGAATATTCATCTTAAGAATAAATTTAATATATACTCCTTGTTTTAACGAAACGACATAAATGACAGTGAGCGATAGAAACTACAGAGTACATTTTGTAGTATATACTAATGTACCCTGTAATTTTGTATAACTGAAAATAGAAACGCTGACTGCCGAATGTCGACCAATGTTGCCAGTTTGAACTACCTAAGAAGTGGAGAACCAATTTATTACTAGCTTTCTGTAAAGTATAATGGCACAAAACAAATTTGTAGAAAAAAGTTCCGTTCTGAAAATAAGTAAAGGTTGTTATTGTAAAACAATGTATTATATTGTAAAATGTATTTTCATTTAGAGTTGTTATATAAATTTTACGAAAACAATTTGTAAGTTTTAGTTTTATTGACCGTATGGCTAAATTCAAAGATTCACAATTTTTTAACACTTTCCAACATTATAATTGAAATATATAAAAAAATTTAACATGATTCAACTAAATGGCATCATAGCCGAGCGAACTCGACGGAAGGGATCGAGCACCTATTTCTCGTCCGTTGTTCAGTAAAATGCTTCTACAAGCATGGAAAGTTGGCTTGGTACAAAGGGTAACCAAAGGATTCTTACTGCCCAAACCGATTTGAATTTTTTTTATTTGGTCAATCGTTAAACTAGTCACTAAATGAGGCAAAAGTGTTACGGTGGTGGCGATAGTTTGTTATTACGTGTTTTAATTTAGGAAGAGGTGTACTGGTTGAAATACCTTCAAAAACTAAGTAGTGATGCCATACCTTTATTAACTTCTAGTTACACATGAAACATCCTCGTTAAAATATCTTTATTCTTCTGAGATCAATGATTACTATCTGGTCTAAGAACCATTAAGTTCTTTTTGAATGGCAAAAAAATTTGGTACATTTTATGTATACATATTAAAAAGTATATTCTGATAACACTGATCTGGCACGTAGATATTATCTATAAACTAACAGTATATACTCTGTGCTAATTTGATTTGACTTGGTTTGGCAATGGTAAAAACGTCGTTTACGCAATAATAGCAACTGACAAATGACGTTCAGAATCTTTATATATGTATTCTATTGGAATCAAAATTAATTAAATAATTTTATGTACTCTGGGTGTATTCTTCCAAGTTGCTTGTCACAGTATTATTAAATATTGGGATTATTATTTTAGTTAAGTAAGCCATTTAAGTCTGTTTTGTTAAAAAAATAGAAATCTAATAAAAATATTATTCTTTGAAACATTGCATTGATATTAACAGTATATTTCTATACGCATTCACACTATTATAAATCACACTTTGACCCTAATTGTTACTGTTACACAATTTCCAAACGAATCGCTTTCTTTGGTTTTTTTTTGACATCATAGTTGTCTTGACTTCACATACAATTGAATTTAACCAATTGCTGCGAGTATTTTTTGAAATAAACAAATGACAAGCCTGGTATATTCATGTTGTCATTTCATTCAGAACAAAATGAATCCCGTCATCTTTTTCTCGTCGATGAAAGGAAAACTCACAAAAACATGGTGGCAGCTCAGTGAGAAGGGTGTACATTTCTACTAGTCATATAAATTTCACGAAGCTTATTAAGCACGAGTGTTTGATACAATTTGTAAGTATAATTTTGCAGTAAGTTTTAAATATTTGTTTGTATAAAAATGTAAAATACCAAATGATTTTAGATAAACACCGCACCAATAAGCTTCATACAAAATCGAGAATGACGTCTGAAGAAACTCAGATTTCTGAAGAACTGAAGGGATGTTACGAGAATCTTATTGTAATCGACATTGGCGCAAACTTGACGAATAAGAAATACGGCCGTGATCTCGATTCTGTTATCCAAAGGGCAAAAGATGCAGGTAATAAAAGTAAAAATTCATCATCGAACCGAAAAAATTGCGTGCAAAAATTAAATGCATGATAATAGTAGTTTCGAAATAAATAATGCACAAGTTAGAACGAAAAATAATTTATTCGTGTGCCAAATACTTGCTTTTGCAGTGTATAATGTTCGCATAACATGCAAGTGTAGTAACATGCTTTCATACTTAATTTTATACTGTGTATTTTTTCACTGCATTAAACTACTTTAACTCACATATATTAGGACGAAGATTACCGTGAAATGTATATTTAATACAAGTAACATTTGAAGAAAGTATGTTAATTAGTGTGTTGAGCTTATTGACTTGTCAAACCAGTATGAAAACCCAAATAACAGTGCATGCCAGTTGTAAGACAAATGATATTGTTTCCATTAATTACTTGCAGGGAATGGCTAAATATTCTTTTCTTGAAAACATATTTTATGTATTGTTTACACTAGCTGCCTTACAATTTAGATTACTTAACTAATAAGTGTGACATCTGATCTATAATCAGGGCTAAATTATTATGTGGCACCTAAGTGATAACCTAAAACGATAGATAACCTAGTTAACTAGAAGTTTAACCCCTGGTTAAGTTTAAGACATGAAGGTCTTCCATAATTTTTCAAGTATTATGTAAAATATTAATCATGAATCATATCTTTACTATTACCCCTTTGCACCTGAACCATTTTTTAGTATGGGTATTCAACTACCCGACAGTAGTTTTAATAAAAAATTGTAATACATCAAACATAAGAATTTTAAACAAAAGTAGTTTATTTACATGTTTCATTTTTATTTACATACTACAAACATATATTTTAATATTAAATTTTATAATTTTCCTTGGTGTGATATTTGATGAAGCACCCTCCAAGGTGTATCCTAGGTTTTTCAGGGCATGTGTCACAGTAATACACCGTTTCACGTCTTCCGTTTTTTTTTTGTTCGGTCAGAGCACACTCTACAATCTTTTTTTTTCCTTTTAGCATAACATGTAGCTTACCATTTAATCGGATTGGATTAATTACCAATTCTTTCGCTTAACAGAATATCAAAAAACCTTTGTTTCGATTTTGCTTATCAGTATTTTCACTTAACAGAGCACTAAAAATTTTACTACGATTTTGCCAGAAACGCTATAGTGTTCAGACTGAGGGATCTAAGTGTCCACCATCTGATATATACTGAAATAATTTCACACCTAGGAAAAAAATTTACAATGCTTGCAAAACATATTATCATAAATAGTAATGGCACCTCTCAGGCGCCGTTCGAGTTGAAGTAAAGAATAGGATTCGGGTGCAAAGGGTTAAAACTATTGTGTGATGATGATGGCAACCGTGATTTGAATAGGTATTCCTTTGTGTAGGTGTCCAGAAAATCATGGTCACAGGAACATCAGTACGCAGTAGTAAAGAGGCTCTTAGACTGACCCGTCTCTACCCCAGCACTATATATTCCACAGCAGGTGAGTTTGTTATTTTTATGATTCAGTACATCAAATGGAAACCAATTAGACTGATAGACTAATTATTTGAACTATGTTAAGACAGTTTCAAAGCTGAAGTCAGATTATTGATACAATCCATATTTATAAATAAACAGTCACACACTCATACACCTGTGTTAGGATTTTCAGTATTGTGGGTAGGAATGATATACTAAAATGAGATATAATTAATCCCCACAACCTGAGAACAACAATCCTCATCTGTTATATGGATGTTCGCCCTAGCCAGGAATCGAACCTGGGACCCTATCGCTTGACAGGCAAGGTCTCTACCAACTAAGCTTTAAGACGGTCAAACTAATATTAAACTATATAACAGGGCTTGCTTGCTTGCTGGTGTTTGTGTTTTAATGTAATATACCAATTTTCAAAGAAAATACATACATTAGTGAGCCTAAACAGTAATCAACAGCTTTTACTCTGTTTTGATACAAAGACATTGATGAGTCAAATTTTCTCCCTGCACTGAAAGGCTACACCACAAAGGACACAAGATTCATCAAAACAATAATTCAGTTAATGTTTCAATCTGGTGCTGAGTTTGGAATAATAATTGGAATAAAGTATATATACATTGATATCCTAATCTAACCAGTGTTTGCCAAGTGGTCAAAATTTTATTATAATCATTAAATAACATTTTCACTTTTCCTAAATTTTTTTTTATTGGTAATACTAAGCTTGTTAGTAGCACCCAAGAGAAGGAAACAGGACAAAAATGTACCGAATTGATTTGTCTTTCTCTAGTACTATTATACTATACTCGGAGATAATTTCATAAAAATCTATTTTTTTACTATTTATAGTGGATTAGTTGCTGTGACAAATGTTGTTTTGCAATCTGAGTATGTGCAGTGCAGTTTGAAATATGAATCATTTTGATTAGTAATTATATATGATAATCTTTGTCCAAAATTAATATCAATATCACGGATTAATGACAAATAATTGTTATCAATTAGTCATTTGATGCATAATGTTTAAATTTAATCTCTAACAACAATAACATTGTGCAGTCACTGTATTGTATTCTATTGCATTCTAGACTAGCTGGAGTGTAAATTTACTTTACCTATTAAATTAATAAAGTAATCTTGACATATTGGAAGGTTTAAGACACTTCACACTTTGATATTTTCAGTTATCATGAGATATATCTCACATGATAACTGAAAATACGATACGATAATAAGAAATAACAAGTTTTTTTCTATAGTAGTTGGATTCGATACAGTACGCGTTATGTATACAAAAAAAAAATCGAATTCCGAAATGTTGGTCACGCGTGAACAGAGTAGCAAGCGGTCAGTGTTCGGTTGCACTGTTTCCAAATTTTTCAATAGTTTCATACTATTTTCACTTCTTAGTGAATGTTTGAGATGTCTCGTCTTCGCAAGCATGCTATGTTTAGTGTGTAATAGATACTATACATATATATTTATAATGTTTTCAGTAGGGCTCTTGGATAAATTTTTCATACATATTTTGTTTCCTGTAATTTTATTGTGTGTACAATAAATATAAATGTAACTAGCTAGCATAACTAGCGGACCCGGCAGACGTTGCCCGGTAATAAATACAGTTTTCCTCGAACCCAATCGCAGCAGCTCCAATTGTGAATCTGAATCATCCACGGACGCATTTAAACACACAAAAAAAAAATCCATCAAAATCGGTCCAGCCGCAAAGGAGTTTAATGACATACACACATACAGAAGATTTTTATATACAAATATTATACTATTGTACACAAGTACTTGTGTATTGTTAAATCGTAACGTTAACGAACTACCGTCCAGGTGTACATCCCCACGACGCCAAGTCCATGGTGGAGGAGGAGCTGTGGGCGGAGTTGCAGGAGATCGCGAGCGCGCCGGAGTGTGTGGCGGTGGGCGAGTGCGGACTCAATTACAGCAAGGACTTCAGTGAGCCGGCCGTGCAGCGAGACGTGTTCAAACGACAGGTCAGTTGAATTGGCAGATATTCAATATTGATTGTTAAATCATGTAAGTAGGATGTCTACCTGAAATCGGGGGACATGACAAACGGTCAAGGAGACAAAAAAGTTTGGGGGCATATGCTTTAGATCAAGATTCCCGTACTTGGGGTGAGTCTATAAAAGCTAAACGTCGGGGGTATAAAAGATGGTAGAGATGGATAGATAGTGAAAAGTATTATGTTAAAGTAAATATAAGAGCACGGGTACGCGGGGGTAAAATGACTTTCCTTAACAGATCTTAGGGGTAAGAATAATTAACTGGTGGGGAACCACTGCTTTACATAAAGGCTCAACATAAATATTAGGTCAGTCTAAAAGTTCGTGCGCATAATTTGTAGCATGTATGGGATTCGTGAGGACTCATTATCGGATCGATAAGATTCCGAACCTGTCGAAACATGTCATCGCTTGACTGATGCATTCGTCAGTTTGTCACCAAATCTCGTAACGATCAGACGCTTATTAGTACCGATAAAATGAATAGCGATGACGCATATAAACGTGCCGAGGGAAAAGGTAATTTCTAAACAGGATATACGAAATGAACTCAGAATTTTTTTTTCTTCAAAATCAGATTGGACTAAAAAAGCTACCAGAAAGATTGCGAGATATTGTAGACAGCGGAGGAAAATATATCATAGATTAAAATGTTGAATTGTGTTTAATTTACATCATTTAAAAATTTCGCCAAAATGCCCACGAACTTTTTGGACTGACCCGATACTTGTGCATATAGATGCAAAAACTCGCTAATCGAACAGTGAATTCTCTTCTCTTATATCGGCCTTTCTAATTGGATTTTAGCGCTAAAGAGCGTAACACGAACTATGACAATTATGTGAGTATTCAGAGTAAGTCTGTAGTTCCTCGTAATCGATGCTACGTCAATTGTTTGTGGGAAGATATTTAGTCTAATAATTAATGTGATTTTTTTTACGTAGAAATTGTTTTATTTTCTGCAGTCATTATACAGTTTGTTTATACTTGTTTAGATCAGTTTAGATCGTTTGCTCGATGTACAGGTGTTTTGGTGGTTTTGACACAGGACATATGCCAATGTTGCCCAAGGATCAGGTCTCCAAGAACGCAAACACGCATGCTTGGCGCACTCCGCTCTTTGTATACCAATAGTATTGTTTAAGTATAAATTGACAAGCATGTAGTCCAAGTTGGTGATGAATATGCTCGCCGAGCGAGTCCTGGATTCTATTCCCAGACGGATCATTATTAATGTGACAGATTGCTCTTGCGTTTTAGGTAACTGCAATGTCTCATTTGCGTGTGCGTGGGCGGGTGTCAAGTGTGTGAAGGTTTATAAAAAGAAATCCATTACCTTTGATCAGTCCAAAATTAACAGGATGATATGGCTCTACAACAGAGAATTAAGCCTGGCTGTTGGTGGACTAAATATCTTATCGCACCTTTAGAATTAAAGTGACTTAACTCAAAAATTGCAATTTATGGGATATGACGAAGAAAGTTTTCAAAAATGTATGGTCTTGAGTGAATTTAAAGAGACTGATGTATGAGGTTTTCCCTTTTCCTTTCTCACTCATAATTCGAGGTCTTTTTCACCATCGGGTTTTAGAGTAGGCTTTTTTAAGTAAATTTATAGTAAAATCGGGAATTTCAGGAATTTTGAGCTAAGTCACTTTAATTCTAAAGGTGCGGTATATAAGCGAAAGGCGTATTGTAGTTAGTAATACTCAGATTTACAGGTAATATGATTCCTCGTTATACCAAGTTTTTTTGCTTCGATTAAAGTGTTCCATCTTGCTCTCTGAAGTAGTTAAATGGTAGTTACCAACCTTTAAATGGAATTGTATTTATTTAAAATAACATTCTAACACAATCTAACTGAGAATATATTTATGTTATTGGTCCAATGATTATAATTTGAGTTAAATCGTGATCGTCAGGTCATCAGAATTTACTTCTGTACGAAGATATAATAGGATGTAGCGTGCTAGAAGTGTAATGTACTGTTACGAAGCTTCTCGAAGTCGGGAGGCTTATGAAGTTTCTGGAAGGGTGGCCGACCGTTACGAAGAAAGACAATGGAGGCAATAAAAAGAAACCCAGGTAGTAATAAAAACTACCCGGGTCACTTCAGGTCAATCTGGCCCGTATTCCTTAGGCAAAAGGGGCGAGATTGGCGTACATGAGGGCCGAAACGAGGGTGTTTACCTGACCCGCTATTGTTATGTCGATTTCCGGGAATTATTGTTGTTATCGTTTATTTCAACGAAGGGCGTGGAAAAATCTGGAAGCCCGGAAATCGGTATAAATAGCGGGCAGGGTCGCCCACGGGGCATTCGGTTTTCGAATACCAAGCGAAGAGTTCTCTCCCTACGAAAGGAATACCTGCGATCTCCGAGTGTAACTGTGATTGTGAAGTGTGTGTAAGTAAAATAAAGTCTCTGCGGCACTATTGTGGCATTTTTACGAGCCTACGGATCCTGACACGTAACAGTACTATCCTGGTTGCTATCATAAATGTGTGAACTTTAAAATGAGAATTCACTTTCTAGTCTAGAGGATAGACATATATGCAAAACGGTCTGATAGCCCAGTTCACAACTCTAAATATAGGCTGTGACCACACGCTCTAGGCATTGCACACATAGCTCGGCCAATAACACCAGTAGGGCTGCCACTTCATTAGATAATTTGATATGTACAAAAGTAGTTACGCTAGATAAAAAAATATGATAACATCGAAATTTTGCTTTTATGTATTAAATCTAAATACATAAAAAATGATTATACTTTTTATTGAACTCGGTAGCTTCAGTTACTCGTAAAAGATTTGATAATCGCCGGGCCCCATGATAACACATGTGTCCACAGATAATATAAATAGTTGTTACATTTATATAATGCCCCCTCCTCCTTTTCGATGTATGGGCGACGGTGACCAATTACTTACCTTCAGGCGGTTCGCCTGCTTGTTTTATCATTACAACCCATATTGTACCACAGCTGGGTTTAGGTCTCCTCTCACAATGAAAGGAGTTAGGCCATTGTCTGCCACGCTGTCCAAATGCGGGTTGGCAGACTTGTTTGTCGATTAGTTAAATATTTTTTTTCACGTGTCGTGATTATTGTAATGTTTCATTTGTGTGTCTGTGCTACGTGCGAGTCAGATTGTATGGAATGGTGGTGTGGGAGTGGGTATAATCGTTTTAATATTTATTTTAACTCAACTTATTATAATTTATTGCGTTATAATTAAAATGAAAGTGTTACCAACCATTGCAGGGATGAAAGGGAGGTCAACATCGGAAAGGTGTTACCGTTTTTTCGAGCTAAATATAAATAATAAAGAGTTAAAAAGTGTTAAACTATGATGATAGAGAGTATTTTGGTTTAACTAGTTATGAAATAAAAGTCAAAATACTGTTATGAATTAATTTGATTGTGAGTGGCAACCCTAAAGGCGAGTGAGTATGCGTACGTTGTGCGTAGTTGGGATGTTTTGTATACACTGCTAGGCCTATTAGTAACGAGGGCCAGGTTAGCGCTGTCTGCCTGTATGTTGAATTCATTCATAGGTGGGTAGAACCTGCATATCGTCGGGTAAATATTGTTTGTTTTGAAGTAAATATTGAATATAACAGAGAAATTGTTAATGCGCTAGTTGATATAGTTATCGATGCATTATTTATAAGTGAAGTTCTCGCACCGCGTCTTCTCCATAACGGAAACACGCGGTGGCACTGTTTATAACAGCTAATAAATGCGTTGGGACCGTCCGCGACGAGAGAGCACATCGACGGCGGGAAGGTTGGTACAGTACTTGAAACATCTCTCGAGAAGTTGTAACGGAGATGAGACTCTCACGTGAGGTAGATTATTTTAGTGATAGGCGAAGGTTCTTGAAAAGATTTTTGAAATAGATTCGAGAAGCGAGTTTTATACAATCAATTCTATAATAATGCCAATCTCATTTTTATGGTTGTTTTAAGTAGATGCTTATAAGGAAAAATAAAGGTAAATGTAATACATTTAATATTTCCATGCATACTAAGAGATCAGCTCCTATTAGGAGTTTTAATGACTCATGTATTTTTTCTTTAACGCTGAAACTATTTTCAATATTTTGACGGAATACACCAGCAGAAAAATGCCGACCAGGGAGTTATTGATAATGTATTGTTCTGCGTTTGAAAGTAAATTGATTCAAAGTCGATCTGAAGCGTGCTAAACCAGTAACGCTTACAAACGAGCCGTTTCCTCTTATTTGTTAAGAAAAGAAACGCACCTGGATCTGATTACTCATGGGGCGGTCGAAGATCGGGCCATTCATTTCGCAGAGAATCAGGTTACGTCATGAACGAGAGAATGAGACGTGCCGTTTAAGTCTTCACATGATGCTGGACATTTCCCATATGCGCTGGATGGTTGATATAAAAAAAAATCTATTAATAGATACAAGAAACGGACGTGTAGAATTCTTAGACGAGAATGACTCGATACAGTAAACATGTCTCGAAAATAAAACTCGTAAGCGGCAGAAGATGCAGCGCATGCTAAAAATAAATATTAAGAGGCATCCGTGTCCATGACTCCATATCTTGCTAATATGCTTATCGGCTTTACAGACGAGTTCGTCTCGATAAATTGATGAGAGATAGAATATCTGTTGTGGAGTGGTGAGAGAATGTGTTGCCATATTAGAAGTAAAATTATAAATGTTTTATAGGACGTCTTTGTAAGGTCTTTGTCTATGCATTTGACAAAGGATAATTCCACTTATAGAAAAAAATCTGGATAAATTAAAAAAAAAAAAGAAAAGAAAAAAATTACCACTATCCTAATAGCAAGTTGTATCGTATCCACTGTTATTCAGTGTAGCCCTGCGTGGTGGCAGCTCGGTCATCGGTATCTACATCTATACATATAATTAAATTGTAATTGATCGCTTTCTGCACATGCAGGATATATGAGAAAAACTATTATTAGGGGACTTTATTAACGCAATAGAACCAAAAAATATGGTTGTTAGAATTTTTGTTACTATATGTCTGTGCATTTGTGTGTGCCAAACTCAATAACGACAACGACAACAACAACAACAACAACATCGTATAATTTTTGTAAAGTTTGAGTAAAGGATTTTTTTAAAGAAACGAAGGTAGGGAGGAGTGTACGGGTATTTTTAGATGAATATGTACTTTGAGATGAGTATTTTTAGATGTAATAAAGATCTAATGGGGGTAAATATTAAAGGGTTCAGAAAACTACCTTCGCGGTAGCGACCCATCTGTAATTTAGAATACTTTACTTAGAATTTGTAGGTCATGTCATGTAGGTCGTGTCTCAATCGTGAAATTATCGGTAATTTCAGAACGTCAACGGAATAGTTATATTGTGTTACCAGCAATCTACCCTAGCTTCGCTTCAGGAAAACTACGCCTTACATTATTTTAAATTAATTAATAACTTTTATTTATGGACGGATTGCAATGAAACAACTTTAAGTATTAAGTGACGCTTACTGCAATACATTAGTGAAAACCGGAACGAAATCGGTTAAGTCGTTTCTGAGATTATTAGGAACAAACGCACAGACAAACAGACAAAAATTCAAAGAACTAGTTTTTGGGTTCTATTGCGTTAATATAGACCTGTAATAATGTTTTTCTTATATATCGTTCGTGTACAAAAATTGATCAGTTAGAATTTTATTATTAGTAAAGATAACCAGATTGTCAAATGTCAATTTGCTATTTCATAAGTGTCAATTTCTACGTCGGCGTCGGTCGTAGTGACAATTTTATTGAAACTGGTATCTAGTCTCGTATACTATAAATCCAATGTCGTGTGAATTCTGGCCGTGACTTGATAGAGAACACGTCATGTAGATTTGTTATCTAACAACACATAATCCTGTAAGTATTTCAAGTTCAAACGCACGACCGTCGACCATCTCCGGCAATGTTGACGTGATAAAGTTATCACCTTAAGATATTTACACCAAGTTATAATAATTTTGTTTTTCGGTAAAAGAAAGAATGTTGGAAATCGTTGAAATGAAAATTTTTGTTACGACCTGTTATATAAAATTCTTTCGGATTTAATGGTTTAAAATTGTATAGTGTTTTTTAATTTAAAAGTATTTTTGTTGCTAACACTAAGTCGTTTTTCTGTTCAACTGGATATTTTCATCGGTGTGAATGAACTGATTGTAACCTTCTTTAGATTGATAGCAGATTAAGTATTACTTTTCAAAAGTTAACATACAAAATATTTTTTGTTTAAATCCTCACGACTTCATTGGTTACGCTCACGAAATTTCATGCGATCCAATTCTCTCGATTTTCAGTGAATGGTACTTCCTAGTAGAGAATTTAATTCGCATAAGAATAAACTGACGAATGTTACAAAAATAATAAAACACTTTTGCATTGGCACTGGTTCGGGATGCTGTTTTGAAGAAACTCCGCCGTTAATTAACTTAAATCGATGTCTCGATTGCGCGTCAAATACCGAGCAAACGATCCAATGTGTAGCTTCAAATAGCAGGACGATTGGAATGCGAATTGCGGCTTTTAGTGCTATTAGTTGAGTCATTGCATTCTGCGTACGACGGCCGCGACGTTGACCAGACGCTGCTTCGTGCTGTCTCGGGTGTGTCTGGGATTAATTGGCTCTCATGTTTGATGCTCGGCCGGAGAACACGCCGTTTTATTAATAGCCGGCAATCGAGCTGACGGGCCACCGGAAGGTGATCGATCTCGGCCACCGATTGAAGTAACAAGAAGGATGCTATCGACGCGGTGAATTTTGGAATAAACCCTGCGACTTTCAGTAGCGTGTGGAAAGGATTGAAGGAGCATCTTCTTTTTATTTCTGGTTGACGCTATGTATTAAATTAAAGTTATATTCTACTTACATTAAAAATGGAAAGTATTTAAATATGAATGAAATGAAATGTTTGTCAGACTTGTTCTTTCTCAGCTGAATTCTACTGAATGAATTTACATAAAATAAGTAGACTCTTATAAATTATATTTAAATTAATTATATAATATTTCAGGGTCATCCCTTGTAACCAGGATAACGTATAGGCGATAATTTATAATCACATAAATGGGAAAAATCTTTTAATGGTATGAAAGATTTGGTTTTTAGTGATTGATAAAATTGTCCCTGTTGTGATGTCTCACGTATTTGAATTCTACAGGTAAGCATGTCGCGCACGTGCACCGTTGAACGTATTATGCACTCATACCGGAACTCATAAACAGATTGACATTTGTTTGGTGACAAAAAATAATCCGTTTGACTAGTTTAAATTGCTTACTGAGCACAATATATTTCACAAGCAGACGGAGGTTGGGGAACGAGTACAATGGAGCCGTTTTTTTAGCTTGGTTCAATGTCGTTTGTGTACCAATAGAGAAATCAAAACATTTTATAACGCGGCGTCATGCTGCTTCAAGCCTTTTCACGTTGGACGACAATCGGGAAAACATGAAGTGGCACACATTTGTAACAAACATCTTGGTGAGCAACAAAATTTTTGCGTTTTTGTCAACGTATTTTCCACACTAAATTACTGGAAAAATGACAACTATGTGATTTAGTTCGTTCTCCGGCAGGGGTATACATGTTGCGGCAGGGTTTAATGTTCTGTGCCGGCATCTTGGTCGTTTGTGATGTTCTGAGTGTGTACCTTCATACCGCCCTAGACACAGTCTTGCGGCTTGTGTGTAATTTATATGATACAGAGGTGATTTTGCGCGCGACACTCGATTTGGAAACTGAACCTTTCTCAGCAACTAACTATTTATTGCACACAGTTCTATTAAACCAACTGTTGTGCACTTGACCTAAAAAATAAAGCCGTTAAAGAAATGCATCTTAACACGTAGAATTTCTTATTACAAAACGAATTGATTGTTCATAAAACGGCAACGCGACTTGAAATAATCAACAAACCTGTATTGTTTAAACGACGGTATAAAATTAACAACCACAGACTACAACATCTCTTTCAGTATATGTGTTATATGCGATATCCATCAACAACAATTATGGGATCATTCAATGATGATGATGTCTATGATGGTCATTGTATGATTACATAAAGTTAGATATACGAGTAGTCACCGAATGGGCACAACGGCCCCGTAACTCGGCTTATCGTTGATGCGATCTTGCGAGGTTAAACTGATGACGCCCACGGCAAACCGCGTCTTATCGACAATTTGGAACCAATTTCAGTGCCCCGTTCAGCCCGCGTCGAGATTAGTTCAATGACACCGGTTCCATATAGCTTTGGACGTGTGAACGAACAATCGGGTTATATTTGGTGTAGTTAATTTGGGTTTAATCAATCAACAAACCGGCCGGCTAGCAAATCGTAGAAGCGTGCCGCCCGACGCTCACTTCCGTATTTGGTTTTCAGATTATTCGAGTTCGAAATTCCGGAGTGCTGGTGCAAGTGTTATTCGGACGTGCAATATCATGCATTCAATAATATTTAAAAAAAATGCTTTCTGACACCACCTTTAGCATTCCCTGTAATGCTGGTAACTAGTGCCATAGACAACAGAAGCAAATATGTCTTTTGTCACATAAATGTATGTCTCAGCCGAATCGATCTTGGGCGCTTCGCTGGGCAGGTACGGTCCTTGAGTTGGACATGGTCGTCGCTAATTAATTCAAGTGTGGTAATTCGGGAAATGAATTAAACATCTGCATTATGATCCCAGCTGGTTCTCAGATGGAACGGTTCAGTTCGAGGGGGAATGTTTCTTATAGGAGTGTAGCAGTTTAACAAATTGCATTCGGTTTTGTTTGGTACTTTAATTTTTTCATGAACTCACTGGTACGGAATTGCTAATTCAAAGTAGAAATTGGCGGTGTCAGCAATAATCTTCGAATTGTAAACTCACGACTTCCAAAGTCAGATTAATTCCATAAAATTTATTAAATTTATACAATAAATTGTCGTAAATAAATAAAGCAGAATAGTGAACGTGTCAGGGTTTAACTTCCTTATGATAATAGTCTACACACAGACCACACGATGGAAGGTGATCAGCGACGTTCATGCACATTTGCAATACCATACAAACGCGGCTAAGAAGCAAACGATCAGAACTAGTTGGTTTGGTGCCGCTTCACCTAAAAAAAATTACCATTTTTAATACGTGAATAAACATTTTTTTCTATGATCTGTTATTCTAAAGCACTTGGGAATACAATATTTTTGGTTTTGCCATCTTGAGCAAAAACATATAAACTTGTCGATTTACTAACGCGGGAACAATGTGTTTACTATTAGTATTTTAGTTCCAATGCCACGTTCATATATACAAAATTTTATAGCAATTCGACCTTTGGTTCATAAGATAAAAATAACTGCCACCAGCGCCAGCTATCCGGCACTGCCGTAACTATATTCGTTGGAGTGGCCCATGTCGTCCTTTTGATGTATAAAAACATTTATATGAATTGGGGTAACGGTTCTCGAGATTTAAGTGAACAAACGTACCCAATTCTTATACTTTATAAATATTTGATAGAATTTATTGGCATGTATAAATATGTCTTCACGGGGAAAAACTCTAATTGGTTTCATACGTTATCACTGATAAGATATGACTTTTCCTTTAATTCCAGGTGGAAATGGCGTGCGAGCTGCGTAAGCCAATCTTCGTCCACGAGAAGGAAGCGCAGGACGACCTCATAAAGATCCTTGACGAATATGCCTCGCGGCTGCCGGCCGTCGTCATACACTCCTTCACCGGTTCGGTGGAACAGGGCATCAAGTACATCGACAAGGGCTTCTACCTCGGCATCACCGGGTACATATGCAAGGACAAATCCGACGGCGGCATCCGGAGGTTGCTGTCGGAGAGGATCCTGCCGCTGGACAAGTTGCTGGTGGAGACGGACTCGCCGTTCATGTATCCGAACATGAGGGCGTCCAAGTTGCCGCTGCACGTCAAGGACTCGTTGACTGAAAGGTTGGTTCTCTCGAGTACATGTTTTGTTTGATAACTAAATATGTTGTTCTTTGAAATTGTCGATACTTTCGCTGTTTCGATTATGAATGTCTGAGGGTAGAGTGATTATTGTAGGAAATATCACCAATCCAAATTCCATATCATTGTAACAAGGTTTAAGGTTTTTAAAGTTTTTCTACTGCAGTAGTAAATTAGTAAAAAAAATTAAGTCCAAAGTTTTTTACGACGGACACTTTGGTGTTTGTACAAAAGTTGGGTTTACTTTATATAAAATTAAGTTTTACCTTTTATATTAATGACAAGGACGCCTTGAAATAATAATAGTGTTGAAACCAATTCCGTGCACGTAAAAACTTACTTCGTGATGACGTAAAACGTGATTGCCATGTGTAGTTTTAAAAGATGTGCTGAGGAGTCTTTCGCCGTTTCTTCTCCACAATGTTAAAGCACCTTTTCGAAACGGTAGTAGAAGCAAAAAATGACGTGTATTAGTGTGTCTACAAAATACGCTAATAGTTAAAAATGAATTTTAAATTTTACTTCAAACTTGTAGATCCATGAACTTCGTGAACCGTTACTGCACGTTCCAACGCAACGAGCCGTGCGCGCTGCCCGCCATAGTGGAGCTCATCGCCGGCTTCCTGGGCCAGAGTCCCGAGGACGTGGCTCTCGCCACTGCCTTCAACGCACTCAAGATCTTCGGCCTTAGCCAGTGAGGTGGACTGGGTGAGTGAGAGACCGCCACGTTTAATGAGTATGGAGGTGTCTCCATGAAATGTCATCAATGTCTTTCGGAGACTAGATTTGATGAGCCCATTGCGAGATACCGTGGAAATTGTACTGCAGCAATGTGAATGTATGTATACTGAGGTTTCCAGCCGCTCGCTGGACTGGTTGACGGATAGATTTTTATTTACTACTTACTGGGAAAACAACAGCAAAATATAACTCAATAAAGTTACTTAGTAGCTAAAATGAGTTATTTAAAACATCTTTTCTTAAATGCTTCATTCTTGTTCGGGTGTGGTGAATAGGCAGCTGATTGATTGCATTTTGTCATACAACGGCCATCAACATAAAGCTGGAATTTTAGTACCTCACTGTAGTTTGCAGTGTGTTTTTTCTCTTGCATCCGCCTTGCAAATTAACCTTACTGGTGATGTCTAATACATTTCTCTTGGCCTGTGTGCTGGTCGAAGCCTTAATCCCTCTCAATGCGAGAGGAGACCAGACAACAGAATAATATAAGTGTATAATTTGTAGACTTTCCTTAATGATACAGTGATAACAAGTGTTGCGTATGATATTTGTCTGGAGGCAACATCCATACTGATTAAATTTGGTCAACTTGAACATGTTTGGATTCTTTGAGATATTATAATGTACTGTTCTTTCAACGGAGTTCACGAGCATCCAGTTGTTTTTGGGATCGAGTCATTGAGTACGCCGATAATTTATTTTGTTATGTAAATAATGTTCTGTTTCTGTAAAGTTTTTGATTCTTGTTTAATTATTACTACTACTCAAGAACCCTGGAAGCATTAACGTTACAATATCTCTACAATGAATGAAAACGTGCCCAAACGATATTGGATTGAAGAATTGATGTATCATCGAGCCCTATTTATGTACCGATCGCATTGTGCCTTTATCTAATGATTACATGAAAATTATATTTACACAAGTGTAATGTTACCAGTGTGGTATATTGAGGTATCTGTATTAACGTTGTTCGAAGCAGGAGAATTATGTTTCTTTGGACGTCATACATTAATTAATAAATAACATGAAACGAATATTGGCAATAAGCACGACTCCGTTTAATTTTAATTTACAATAGGATAATTGCATTTTCTTTTGAGTTTAAAATTGACAACAAATTGAATCGTTCTATTATCTAGCGTATGGCATTGTGAGGCTATTATTTTTAAACGAGGGTTAAAGTTTTGATTGTCTTGCCATCATAAAATACTGTTTGAATCATGTTCTTTTCGTTCATACACACAGACAGGACACACGGCTATTCCATGACAAACGATAATATAATATAAGACAGACAATAATGTATATTAATTATGTTTGCCATTTGTATTCTTGTGAACGCGAATTCAACATAGTTGTTTGTATAATTCATGTTTCTGCAGGTGAAATACTAGAAATTTAATTTTAAAGCCGGGGGTTCGTCGAACGCGAAGATTGATATTTTTAGTGAATGTAACTTATATGAAGATGTGTAATGCCATTTAGTAATCGAAGCGTTGTATAATCGATGCATAATATTACATTTTAATTTTATTCTATCTGCGCTTCGGATGGATTGAGATTTCGTAAATTCGACGCGCATCTTTGTGGTTAGTCTCGTTGATAATTGTTTTCTCGTAGTGCTTCTGTAAACGACTTTTTGTGTTCTTATTGTATTTTATTAGTCTCGAAAATAATAAAAAATATATATGTTTACAGAAGCAGTTTTGTGTCTTCCCATGTTATTTATGTCTGTAGCTAATTCTATTGCACGCCTTGATTATTGATTAATTATGACATGGTGGCAACGGGAGGCCTTAGTCGATGTGATCTCAACTCCTTTAAATGTAGAGATGTTATTTAGTGATATGTAGCACAGTTGTGGCGACGCGCTCGGCAGTCTGTATAGTGTGAATTTTTGTAGCGGTATAACTATTTATTTTTGTATGCTGCCGGGTTGTTCAACGTGTGAATGTTGCCATGATTGTGTGCTTTAGCATTTGTAAATGTTTACCGAACAAAGAGTCAAATGATGATATTATTTTTTCGATATTTTGTTATTTTGTGTAAAGAACGAACTATTTTGCCATTTATTGAGTAAGTCAGTTGACCTGACGGCGTATCAATTTGCCAGAAGCGGAGACCCGTTGCCATTATGCCACGACTGTTCTTCCCCGCACGGTGTTAGGTTCTTTAGACGCTCTGCGCAGAGCATTCCTATTCGAATTAAAATATTATATTACATTTAAATTAATGATAAATATTTTTTCATCGAATATATTTGTACATAGTCGATAAGTTATTTACTGTTTAGTACATAATAATATATTAAATTTAATGCTGGTAGTCACAACGAAATCAAAGACTGCAAGTATTAATGTGACGTGTAATTAACGTGTTGTATTTACGTTGTTTTGTAACGAATATTTTAATGTGTTTAATCTAGGGGGCAGTCGTGCGCGTGCGATTTGTGGTTTGAGCGCGCGGCCCGTGAGAGTATTGTTATCGATTCCTTTATTTTTTGACAATCTGTTAAAAAGACTTAAGACGTAGATTTACGAGGAGAAGAGATGGATCCGAGATAAGTGACGATTGACATACGAACATCTATCTCGGTCGCTCGTGGAGAATATAGTAGGAAAAGTAGCGGTTTTGGATCTACCGCTGCCGTTACTTGCAAAGTGTACAGGCCTTAAATTGGATGTTGAATTTTGCCTCATTTTGAACGGTTGGAATTCGTTTGTAAATATTTCTGGCGGTATTTTGATGCCTCCATGTTAATAATTCTTTTCGTCGTCTGAACATTTTTCTTCCCTCGCATCTCTTCTCCTCGCCAATCTACGGTGTAAGCATTTCGCGGTGAATTCGCACGAAAACACGCAGTTACAGTTTGACAGTCGTGTAAATGTATATTCCTTTTTGTATTCGAATTGCGCGTTTACGTACGAACGTGAACCGCGACTTACTGTAGTGCCTTCGACAAACGTCCTTTTGTGATACAAACATATTTCTTAGGCTGTACAGATTATTTCTTTCAATAAAAATTGAAATTTTATCAGTGTTTTTATTTCCCTGATTCCCTTTTCTGTAAATAAAATATGTTTTGAATTGAAATTGTATTTTATTCAATTATGGCAGTCGATAATTTTATTTATACATTTTCAATATATATCTGCAAACATTTCTTAACGTTTATAATATACGCTTAAAGGTTACACGCAAACTACCGATATGTAGTTTATGCCATTTTCTACATTAATACCGAAATTACAACTGGCATAGTGTTGTGACATAGACTGACGAAAAATTTTAACAACGGATATAAGTTATTGACATTAGGCTGCGAAGATTTGAACAGTAGATGAATGACTTCAATTTTCTGTTCATAAATATGTCAGCCATCCATTCTGTATGTAACAAGAACGTTAATCGTTCAATATACAGGATGTATTTCAGTCTTTTAACGTAAATTAATAAATTTTATATAAACATTACAAGGTATTCCAATTCTTAACACCAACATCAGAACCCTGGAAAACGTTTAAAGGAAAAACGGAGTTAGAACAAATCAAAGTACTTGTATCTATATATTGAACCTTCAAAGAAACCTTTACATCGCTAATACAGTTCGCATCGGGGGCCAACGGCGTGGACGGAGTGACGGCAAAGCGATTCATACAATTGAAATTAAACTTAATTTCGTTATACGTATGGTTTTAACTGGTATAAATAAATAAAATCATACTGAGGCTATCAACTGTCGTTCACTTTAGGTCTAGTGTTCAAAGAGTGATATATTTTTACAACTTTTATTAATTTTGATCGCAGTAGCACGGTGGGACCTGAAGTCGTACGTCAGCTGGTCTAGCGATTGATTAACTAAGC